>OY987213.1:19911462-20106132 GCA_963920805.1 Primula vulgaris
GAGTGGTATTTATGATGATGATGATGATGAGTTTGAGTTTGGTAATGTGATTACTGGTGGTGGTTATGTTGATGATAATGATGGTGTTTTTGGGTTAGTACCGTCGAGGGACGAGGTTATTAATGCTGTCTCTTCTCTTCAACTGTGAGTTTTCTTTTTTCTTTTTTTCTTTCTGGGCTTTGTTAGAGTAAATTATTAGTCCCTACATTTCTATTTGAGTAACTACAAAGAATACTTAGCCACACCTAGCTACAAACTGTTCTTACTATTTGGTTTTCTATACAATTTTTTTTGGTAGCGTCTTTATGCAGTCGAATAATTCTGAATCTAGTACGAGCTTCGTAATTTCAAAAACAGACTCATAATTCTGAAATCAAACTCGCTTGACCTTTTTCATTTTCTTGACTTTTCCCAATTTTGATGTTGCTTTGTGAATATAATTAAATACAACTATAATGAATTGTATCTAATGAAGTAGTGAGAGACCTGAATGAGCTCCATTGTGTAGGTCTTGACTTAAGAGGGTTTACTATCTTTAACTTGGCCTATTACAAACTTATTATTTTTATCTTCTATTTGCTCTCCCTCTCCATTGTATATTTGTATCTATCAAAAAACTCTACAGTGTACATGCAATACAGAGACAGAGTGAGTGAGTGTGTTTGTATGTGATTTATAGTATGGATGAGTAACGAGATTTTTTATTTTATTTTTGCAATGGCCAATGATGACATACAGCTTCACAAACTTGATTTTGAAATGGCAAGTCTCAAATTCATCAACTATTTCGTCTTGTCTTGTCCAACTAATGTGAGATCTGTCCTATAACATGGTCGGGCCATTTAAATTAACCAGATACAATTCATTACATTTGTATTTAATCAATTAATCATTTTCTCAAATGAACATCAAAATTGAAAAAAGTCAACAAAATAAAAAAAGTCAAGCCTCGTACTTCTGAAGTACGAGTTTGATTTCAGAATAACGAGCCTGTTTTTAAAATTACGAAACTCGTATCGGATTCAGATTTATTTGACTGTATAAAGACGCTACTTTTTTTTTTTTTGTTATGGCCTTTGTTGGGTTTATTCATTATTGACTAAAATATTCATCTTTCATTTCTGATTGAAATAGTGATGGGTTTTGTTAGGGTATCTCTAAATGAGAGTGGTGATGATAATTATGATAATGATGATGAGGTTGAGTTTGGTAATGTTTTAAGTAGTGGTAACTATGTTGATGATGATGATGTTTGTTGGGTTTGTCGAGTATATTGTTATTCCCTACATTTCTATTTGAGTAATATGTTCTTTTCAAATGATTATGGTATCTAACTGATTGTATGTATATATGCAATGTTTATAAGAGTAGTTGTGAAGAACACTTAGCCAAACCTAGCTACAAATTGTTCTTACTAGTTGGGGTTATTGAGGTTATTGATGCTGTTTTTGTTTTGTTGTGGCCTTTTTTGGGTTTATTGGGTATATGAATCCTACATTTCTATTTGAGTAATATGTTCTTTTAAAACGATTATGGTATCTGACTGATCTTATGTATATATACAATATTAATAAAAGCAGCTACAAAGAATACTTAGCAAACCTAACTACAAAATGTTCTTACTAGTTGGGTTTATTGAGGTTATTAATGCTGTCTTTGCCCTTCAACTGTGAGTTTGTTTCTGATTTTTCTTTATTTTTTTCTGGCCTTTGTTGAGTTTATTGTTAGTCCTACATTTCTATTTGAGTAATGTGTTCCTTTGTAATGATTATGAAATCTAACTGATCTTATGTATATATACAATATTTATAAGAGTAGCTATAGAGAATATTTAGCCAAACCTAGCTACAAATTGTACTTACTAGTTGGACTTATTAAGGTTACTAATGCTGTTTTTGTTTCGTTGTGGTCATTGTTGGATTTACTCATTATTGACTAAATTATTGATCTTTCATTTCTGATTGAAAAGTAGTTCTTGTTTGAATGATAATAGTAATATGCAAATGTTCATGTTTGAGTTTGTTACCTTTAGCCTGTTTCTGCTCTTCAGCTGTAAGGAAATTTTTGTTTTGTTGTGGCCTTTGTTGGGTTTATTCATTATTGACTAAATTATTGATCTTGTATTTCTTATTGAATAGTACATTTTCTAAAATGATAATAGTAATATGCAATTGTTCGAGTTGAATTTGTTACCTTAGCCTGTTTTGCTCTTCAACCGTGAGTACATTATGTACTAACTTTACTTTTGTGAGGGTTTATTCAATACCAGAGTAATTTACTGAATTTTATATTTCTGATTGGAATTGTAATATGGAGTTTATTTTTGAAATTGACTATAATATGTTGTTTAGTTTGTTACAGTGGGCTGATTTGGTTTGCAGCTTGTATGTATTAGAGTAGACTTACTACAGGACAAAAAACATACTTTTAGATTAAATTGTGGTAAGGGAGGAACTAGGTGTAGGCTAGCAGGGGCTGGAGCATTTCAATTTTAAGAAAATGTCAATTTTTTCATGTATTTTAGTAAATAATTATAGATTTAGTCTTTCAATACCCGTATAATAATGAAAAATTACTGGTTTTGCCTATGCGAGTGAGTGGGCTATCCCTCTTTATGCATCTAATTAGTGATCATAACTCATAAGTATTGTACAAGTTTTGGTTGAAACCTGGATTTTTTTTTATTTTTTTTTGTGTTGGAACAAATATTAATTAGTAGTGGTTTAAACCAGAGGAAAGTAGTTAACGCTTATTTGTCCTTTAATTGGTCTATCTAAGAAAGTGCAGTCTTTTGTTTCTCACTGAATTTTATAAAAGGGTAATTTATATTGTTGGAAGATGTGCATAGGGAAACTTGACTGTTCTTTATTTGGATTAAACAGTTTTTGAGAGGTGATTAGTGTCATTAAGAATGTTATTAAGCTGTGTATTGTGATGGTTCTGGCACTTTTTGATCTATAGTATCTGATACAATCTGAAACTGTTATCCAATTTCAGTGAACCAGTCACCAAACTATGAAAAGTTTTTCCTATGGATTATTGTTATTAAGATGACTATCTGAGGAGTTGATGTCTTTTGAATTGTAATTTTGTCATTTCAGTTTCAGTTGCACTTCACATTTCATTGTCTTGGGGACTCCAGTTTCATTAGCTTTATTGTCTATGAAGTTCTTTATTTTTACTCACTAATGAGAAAATATTGAACTAGCTACATTTTTATGTTAGATTCTTAAAGAATAATTTCCTTATGGCTATTGAAATGGATACATGGATTACATTTCGGGTTGGAAGTTCAATGCTTTTTTGGATAAAATAATAGTAGGTTAATTTGCTTTGTAGCACTTGTTAAAACCAAACTTCTTCCAGCTTTTCAGCTTCTAAATACTTTGTTTGAACCTTAAGTGTTGTGTCACGTCACACTTTATAAGCCAAACACTTCAGAAACAGGCATCTATGGTTTCCCCTTATAATATCAGATCTGTTGCTTTCTTTTGCTTGTAAGCTGCAGTATATTTGGTTTGTCAGCTTGTAAGCAGAATTATTTTTCCCCGGGCTTAATAAGCTCAAGTGTTTTCGAGCTGGATGAACATAATTTATTTCTTTGCCTCAGATAAGCCAGCTAAGTTTCTGAAGTAAAGAAGCCCTAAGTTATTTCTGGGACCATTAAAACAAGCTCTAAATAAATTATTATTATTATATTCGTTTAGCTTAACTTGTTTAAATGTAGAAATATCCATTTGGACCTTTGCTGGGCTTTCAACTATTTAAAAGTGATGTTTCTTTGTCATTGTAGTGTCGTTGACCCAACACACTATTCACAGTTCTTAGAACATAACCAGTATTATAATTCAGCATACGCGGAGTTGCAAGAAAATAAAAGTCCAACTCGTTTTCCAAGCAGAGTTTCTTCATTCGGGTCGGAAACAGATTGGATTGAGCCCTCGTTGAACTTATGCTACCCAATGATGCTAGAGAACCATAAATCTATTAGGGTTTACGATGCTCTACATCTATTGCAAACCGAGCCTTCTATTCAGGTGCTTCATTATGTTTGGCTTTATTTATTTTGTAGAAGATGATTGATTATTAGTGTGTTTTATCTGAACGAAACGGGTTTGTTATATTCATGTGTAGAGGATGGTTATTTCCTTGTCATCGGATAAAGCTGTATGGGAAGCTCTTTTGAATAACGAGATGGTGCGGGAGCTTAGAGACTCGATGAGTGCAGGTATTTCTGAAATCTATTTTTCCGTAACATTCTCTTCTTTTCAAGCTTTCGACACTTGGGCCTTGTTTGGTTTCATCTTTCAAATGTGGCCTTTTCTGCTTTAAAGCTGTATTGTATATGGATGATTAGCCTAGTAGCTCAAGCTTTCAGTTTTTTTGGCCTCAGAAAGCCTTACTTGAAGAATCTTGCTTATTTTCTTAAAAGAAAGTTGCAACAAGACAATCCTTTATGTCTGGGATCTTAGATCGTAAAGATGAGCAGTAGTATTTATTAATCTTTTCTTGCAAACATGCAGTTCAAAATAAGGAGGATCACGACAACAATGGCAGGCCCGAAAGAGTGACAAACATATTTAGTTGGGTCTTTCAGAAAACAAAGGTGAAAATGATTGAAATGATTGAGAAGATCGTAGAGCTAGTGAACGAGATGTTTCAACTTTCGGAGGTTGAAGAGAGAGAAGAATCTACCACAGCAAAAACTGAAGAAATGCTTCAGATTTCATTGATATTGTCAATTATGGTACTCTTAATCGTGGTTGTTAATCGAGGCCACTGGGCTTGACCTTAATCAGTCAGACCCCTTTCGCAACCCTCCGAATTGTAGCTCTCGGTTGGTTATTTTATTTCCATCCGATGATAAGTTCACATACTTTTTTTCACCTTGTGTTTTGTAAGTTTACATAGATGATGTTGTTCCGACGTTATGTGTATGTGATCCTAATGAATTATTCTATACCAGAAGTTGGTATGAATGTGTCTGTTACCAATACCAGAAATTAAGGGTAGACTTTTCACTTATATTTTTTTTAATCATAACATCATGCATCAGAGACAGTGAACATCAGATTAGCAAAAACATGAAAACAACAAGAGTTTTGAGTCACTCAACTCGTGAACATAATAGACCACATAAAACTAGCAAAAACACAATAAATAACATTGTCTGGTACTTAAACAGAAACCTGTATCTGCTTAATCAACCTCCTTGATCTTAGGCCCAGCACCGGTAGTCAATGGACCATCCTTGTCCATTCCACCCATATTACCACCTTGATACATCTTCACAATAATTGGATTACAAACACCCTCCAACTCTTTCATCTTATCCTCAAACCCGTCCGCCTCAGCCATTTGATTCCCCTCAAGCCACTGAATCGCGCCATCAATCGCCTCCTCAATCTTCTTATCGCCACCACCTAACTTCCCACCAATCTTCTCGTCTTTAATCGTGTTTCTCATGTTGTAAGCGTAATTCTCAAGTGCAATTTTCGCTTCAACTTTCTTCTTAACCTCCTCATCCTAAGCCTTGTACTTTTCAGCTTCTTGTACCATCGATCTTCTCAATCTCCTTCTTTGATAGTCGACCCTTGTCGTTCATGATCGTGATCTTATTGCTTTGTTAAACAAACGACAAGTTTCAGTAAGTTTTTTTTTTGCCTTTTCTTTCATTTTTAAACTTTTCTTGGATTAGTGGAAGTGTTATATGATGCTTCGTGCTGTCCGTCGAAGCCTTACGGAACCTCGTAAAAGCTTCACCGGAGCTCGTGACAGCTTCTAAGAGCTCCATACAACCCCGTCAGAGCTACACACAACATATCAAACCCACGTTCGAGCTCGTCAAAGCTTCGTCAGAGCCCCGGTAAGCTTGTCGGGACTCCGTCGACAACAGGTATGTTGTGGTTGGTGATGGTGGTTGCCGATGTTGAGAGTGTTATAGGTCTAGGCGGGGTTGTTTTATTGTTTAATGATATATAAGAGAGTTGTAGATCTTGAAAATAAAGATTTGTTGTAGTTTTTGGGTAATTTAGTTTTATGCATTGTACTTGTCATTGACACTAAATAATATTAAATCCATTCTACTACATTGTATGGCGAAAATAAAATTGTGTGATTATACCATCCTTTTTGGGATCTTTTGATTAGCGATGTTGGCAGCTCGGTCTAAATTCTAATTCAAGTTATGGCAAAAACACATCTCGAATCAATTGAGTGTTATCGCTTTGGCTCGAACCAAAATAGTAACTGAAACCAAACCCATCACAATCGGTTTGGTTTGTTTAAATTTTGAAGGAAAAAAGAAGACGACAAAACTATGCGTAAAACCTACACTAGATAGAATTATTCCCGCTGAAAATAAAACTCAAATGTATTCTTCATAGTTAGTCGGTAAAAATATAAAATACAATTTTGAGTTTTAATTTAGAAATAACAACTAACAAGAAACACCATACCGTCTCTCTTAAGACTAAGCACTTTACAGGAAAACTTTTCGTTCTTAAGGATTAACCATATACTCCAAGGTGGTGAAATCGAGAGAACAAATATCAATGTATACAAGGATTTTAGTCATACCCCCCAACGTGGGGATATCGAGAGCAAAAATTCTCAATGATACGGAATTATTCATACTTTCAATAGAGTTACAGGTTAGGCTTGCCACACATTACAGCCGTGCTAAGACCCTCTGTTGGTTAAGTCAGTGCCGTTGTTAGACCAAGTATATGGGTGAACCAAGTGCAAGAAAGTCTTGGTTTAGTATTGGTAGTAAATTGTGTTATAAGATGATGTAGAATACCCAAGCCTCTTTGTAGCATTTGTGTACCACATGATGGTTGCAAGTGGACGGAGACACTTTTTTGCAAACATTGATGTGCTTAGTTTTAGATCAATCGGCTTTCTGATAATACTGTTGAAAATAGATTCTAGTTTGTAAAGACGAGAATCATAATCAATGTAACTTTTGCGATAAAACATCACTGGTTTTGTGTAAATGACTTCACCTTCATTAACTAGATTTCCCTTTTTCTACATAAAATGAAGCGGAATGATCCCACTGTCTACCTGCTACGCCTTCAGAATGTTTTAACACAAGTAAACTGCACTAAAAAAATGTAACCGATGGCAAACAATTCCATTTAGTGTTATTAGGAGTTTCCCGTTGCAAATCAGTACAATTAGTAAAACGAGTGTCTGTGTCTTAAATAAAAAATTAGCACATCTATCAAAAACCCGAGTCTTCTGTATATGACCAGACTTTATGCTTATTTGGTTGCAGCTTTAGGCTTAGAATTTCCAAAAAGCTTCCGTTAACATTTTCAGAGGGCTTCAAGAACTATCAACAGACATCAATGATCTACATAGAGCTCGAAAGGAACAAGGACAGAATCCAAGGAAACAGCTACTAGTCGAAAAGGAAATCATATAACAATTGCAAGACTGTTTGGCAACATACTTTCAAGACTGAATTTTAGATTTTATATTTTACAAATCTGGACAATCAGGCTCTGTTTGGAAACAGATTTATTGGGCTGTTTATTAGATTTATTCTTTTTTAAATGCAAAAATCTAAAAATCAAAAAAATCAAAAAAAAATTGTATTTTTGTTGATTTTTGAAATAATTTTTTTAAATCTGATTTTTTAACCTGGAAAATCTGTTTCCATATGGAGTGTTAGCATGGTAAAGAAATATTTACTGGTAATTTGGGTAACTTCATAGTTAATGGGTTATATTCCTTTAACTAAAAGCAATTCAACTCCATAAAGCATTACTTAACTCCCAAGAACAATGACAACTTCTACAGACGATAATTTTTTCTGACATAAATACGAAAATCTATAAACTTGGTAAGCTAACCTCTTGATATATCGACACAAAAATGTCTATTTCATTCCCAAAAAAAATCTTTAGCAAAACATAGATGCAGCAACCATGATAATATTCAAAAACTAACGTACTCTATTCATTCCTCTCTCCTATTGCAGATAAACCCATAGAAAAGGACCACCTATCAACCGCTTCAAGTCTCAGCTAACAAAAAACTTAAATACTAGACTGACGTAAAAGCACAAACAGCATTAGCACTAAATATCAAGCTGTTGAGTAAAATTTAGGAGATGGGAAAGTAACTAGAGCACCCGCTCACTCCTGTAGAGACCACTTCTTTTGCTGATACAGAATTTCTATCACCTGCCAGATATGTACTAGAAGGGTCATCAGATTAAAAATGCAAAAGAACGCATAGATATATCATAACATGTGTTAACATTTATAGAAGCTGCCACATGCTCCAAATGCTTTCACCATAGCCGGTTACCTTTTCTGAGGAATGACACATCAATGAATCGAGTTCCTGGCACATGACAGAAACCAAACCGCCGCAAAATTTTTGTGAATGTGAAAAAAATCACCAAATCAAAATAGTTAAGAAATTTTAAATATTAAAGAAACAATACAAGCAGTCAGAATATCATGCAAACTAATAGGAAAAAACAAAACGATGATAGATACTTGAATCCTTCTTCTATCATACTAGCATATATGTCTGCAAGATAAAAGAAGCTTCACAATATCAATCCAGCATAGATCATAATAAACTGAGCCATACTTCCATGTCTGCAAACACTTCCAACAAAAAAAGTCATGGCAAGAGTTAAGAAATGAAGTCTGCAGCCCCAAGAAATCAACCCTGCCAAAAGATTTTCAATGGTAACAAAGAGAAAAGTGTTATATATCTATCAAACACTGAAGAAAAAACATCAAAGTTACAACAACACAAACCATTTTAGAAAAAAAATAATGAGCATGGAAAAGCCGTCAGAGAAACAGTACAAAATGTAACACTAAACAAGAACATGCTATTCCAGACAAGAAGACCCAAAAACTGCACACAAGGGCTACTGAAGGAAAATACATAGGAAAAAAATAACACAGATAAAAAGCATGTGGATCTCAGGGGAAATGAGTTGCCTGTCTATTATTTAAAGCAAAATTACCGCACCCCATACAAAAAGAAAGAAATAAATCAACAGATAATTAGAGAGTATACACGAATTTGGAAGCATTCTCGAAGTTTGACACAAACAGTTCTGGGGATATTCCAGGGAAAAAATACATTTAATGATTTAGGTACCAGCTATACTAACAGATGTTAACGATTTAGGTACCAGACTACGAAAGTTAACAATTTATGCACTGATCTATCAAAATGTTCACAATTCAGGTACCGCCGTTAATTTAATTGGATGGAAGTTAGTTTCACTTCTCTTTTTGATCCTATTCTTTTTTTACTTGTATAATCCAGTTTTTTCGAAATGTTATATATATATATACATACATACATACATACATACATACATACATACATACATACATACATACATACATACATAATAAGTATCTTAGTTTAAAGAAACATATTATTTGACTAGATTTTCTTTGAAAAATTGTTTTTCTTAAAATCCATTTTTTCATACAAAATATAACACTTTCTTTAAAACGAATTTAAAACGAAGATAACGTAAGTTTTAGAAGTATGATATTTGGGCAAAAATTATTTGCAATATTATATGTATATGCATAATATTATATGTATTTTACGTATACATATTCAAACATATATATATATATTATAGTTTTATATATATATATATAATGAATATATATTCATGAATTTATACTAATTTGGGACATTTTAGTAAATTCGGGGTTAAATTTATACAAGTGAAACTAACTTCCATCCAATTAAATTAACGGCGGTACCCGAATTGTGAATATTTTGATAGATCAGTACATCAATTATTAACTTTCATAGTCTAGTACCTTAATCGTTAACACCAGGAAGTACAGTACACTAAATGTATATTTTCCTGATACCATATGACTTATAGGGTCCCATTGCAAGGGTAGAGGTGAACAAAACAATTCAGAGACAGAACAAACTACCTAATCTTTAAACTAAGTTTTCTTTAATAAATTGGACCAAGTTTGGATCTAAAAGCTTATAGCATGGTGTCATCATTCCGGTAAGAAAAAAAACAAAAGAATCTCTAATAATGCCTCGAAATGCAAACAAACTTCTTTTGGCGCTGTTATAAAAAATTGGTTACAGATAGCGAAGAGTCATTCTTAGGAACAGTCCAAGAAAAGGAATTTCAAATCTCCAATCGTCTGAAGATTACTTTTTTTTTTTGTTCATTTTTTCTCTTCTGGTGTACAGTGTGCTTCAACAACAAAGATTACTTTTTTTTTGCTGCATTCACTGCATAACTGATTGATGTCTTACTAAAGCGTAAGAGGTACCCGCTAAAACGATTTCCTGATGGCAATCTAAGCAATTAAGAATGTAAGGAATTTCACAAAACATAATTTGAAAAAAAATAAAAACACGCCATTTCATACCCACGTGATGGCAGGTCAACAAGTGTTGCACCACGAAAAAGATAGCAATACAAGCTCAGGGTCTGATTCATCATATTTAATAGCTTTGAACCGCAAACGAAAACAGAAACATGAAAAATCAACATTAACAAGATGGCAGGAAAAAAAGTAAAAAGAGTAGTTAGCCACTCACCTTCACCAGCTTCCTTAATTCATCTCCGCCATAAACTTTTCATACTCCGTATCATTGCCAGGTGTCGTCTTCTGAGTAGCCACGGACGGAGGAGGCACCGATTCGCTCGAGGCCCAAGGCACATTAGCAAAGCTTTGTGACTGTCCCATTGCCGTTTGAGATACATATGTAGTATTCGCCTGTTGAGGAGCACCACCATAATACGGCGCATAAGTAAATGAAGGTGTTGTATACAAAGGCTGAACACTACTCAGCGACTGCACCCCAGGAGGATACTGTGTCTCCCCCACAGAAGAAACAGCCTGTGATGACATGGGACCAGAAGAAACCGCCATAGGAGGAGGATACTGTACTCCGTAAGGAGTATACATAGTGGATCCCGGAGGAGGTGAAGGTGGAGGTGGAGTGAGATAAGTCCCATAAGGCTGCACAACAGGTGGGCCCCATGGGACAGGAGCAGGAGCGTAACCATTAGCAGGTGGGGTATACGCAGATACGGATTGATTAGGAACTGGATACGTATGTGCCGCACTCGAAGTGGGTGGTGCAGGAGGAGCAACAGGGGTTGGAACTTTACCTGCAACTCTAACAGCAATAGTCCTTCCGTCAATACGCTGCCCATTTATGCTAGAAATAGCTGTATTAGCTTCTTGAATATTTGTATATTTTACAAACCCATAACCTTTGCTTAAACCCGTAACCTTATCTTTAACAACCTTTGCATTCACTATCGTTCCAAAAGGTGAAAACAATCTCATTAAACCATCATCTTCTAGAGTAGGCGGCAGGTACCCGATATAAAGGTTAGTCTCATCAATTTCCTTTACCTGTTTTACCCCATTTACCCCCATTTCTGTGGTACTATTACCATTACCAGGGCCGATAGCTAGTGTGTTTGAGCTTGGCTTGGTAAGACCCTCGGGCATACTCCCACCCAACTCAGCTAAAAAGTTTTGATATTCATCGTCCATTTTCCTTCCTGTTGTACCCTTTACCGGACAATCTATTGTCGGATGCCCACCATCGCCACATATTTTACACAAAACATCACTTTTAAATGTTGAAAAACGAGATGGGCAAGCGAACTGCCTGTGTCCCTGCTCGCCACATAAGCGACAAAACTCCTCATCTTTTATAGTCCCGTTCAGAGCAGCGAGTTCCCTTAGCTGTTGCCTTTTATGCTCATTCAACACCTCATCAACGGGTTGCAAGAGCTTCTGCACCATACCTGTGATACGTACACGTAATATAGTTTGGGTAAGACAAACATGCTAGTGATGTAGAAATATGGAAAGAAAATAAATAGGCGACATCAGTTGAGAAAAGGGAAAGATTAAAGAAAAGAAAAAGGCTTTTCACTCATACCACAATGGCATTTATTATTTATACAACCTTATGCACAGATGACTATACGGATGGTTAAAGAGATTATGACATGGATGGCGAATAATCAGAACAAAATTTTCTATTTCTTAAAACCCTCCTGAACCTTCCACATTTGTTTAACAAAATATACTGGGCATTTGTATTTATCATATGTATGCGAATCTGTGTTACCATCTCTAGGTATCACATCACCGATATATACTATCTTCTTAAAACTCATCATCATATGCAAATAACTACCACTATACGAGTAACTACCTGCTATACAACCCTGCCCACTAACAAATGACATTATATGACTCACCAGTAGATAGTATTAACACACAGTACATGTTTAGCAAAATCATAGTATAATGCTAATAAAGTAATCTAAATATAAGCAAAACATATCACCTGCAGCTGCATCAACGGCCTCTTGTGTATCAGCTTCAACTAACACATGCAAGTCTTCATTTTCTGCCGAATCAAACTTCAAATCCCTCTTCTGATTTATCCTCCCTTCTTTAATCGACCCTTTACCCCGAATAACAATCTTAGCACCCGTCTCTTTCTCCATCCTCTTTTGCGTATTTCCCCTCGGCCCAATAATAAGTCCGATAAAATTATAACCTGGGTACTCTTTCAACGGTATATACAGCTTCTTATGGACCTTCGGTGGGCGATAATCAGCAGGTGGTCGAAAAGCCGGATTCTTTTTAATCATCTGTTGGATAATCTCTTGCTTCTCCCTACCCAGCCTCTCCTTAGCCCGATTCTCCCTAGTATTAATCCGTATGCCTTTAACATCGTAAATAGGTTCGGGGGAAGGTGACCTGGCGCCTTCAGGACGGTCTTCTAGAGGTAATCCCGACAACAACATCCTATTAATCTCAAGTAAACGGCTATTCAAGACTTGTATCTCCGGATCAAACTCTAGACTTCCGGTTAAATTCATGAGAAAATCAGGGAGCTGCGGGACGGGCGGCGCGTCGTCGGCCCACCGCGACTTCTTCTTCCTTCCTCCCTTCCCTCCCTCCTCGCTCGCCACGTCATCGTTGTCCCACCTGCTCTTTCTCCTACGACGCTTACTACTAGTTTCTTCTTCCCTACCAGAACAGTCTTTTTCCAAATTACTTAATCCGTTTTCATCTTTCGACAACCCGTTATCGGTTTTCTGATTACCATTACCATTATCATTATTTAATCCGGTTTCGGGCTTAAAAACCTCATCATTAGAAAACCCGTTATTATTAAGGCCTAAGGTTTCCTGATTATTACCATTACCATCATTATTATTACCATTATTTTTATCAGAAAATGGTAATTCTAAATTTGGGTCACCTACAGATGAAACTAGGGTTTGGGGAGGGTTTTGATCAATTGAAACAACACTATCGGACGATTTGGCAACTGGGTTTTGGTGCGAAGAGGCTACGGAATCCATTAATTTTCTGAATTAAAATAATAGCAACCGAATTCTTTATGAATTAAATAAGAACAGCAATAGGAACCCTAGAAAAAGACTTATAACCCAGAGAGAGAGAGAGAGAGAGAGAGAGAGAGAGAGAGAGAGAGCTTACTGGTTAAGTTTGAAGAAAAAGAGAAACGATTGTACGGGTAGATAATAATATGACTATATAGATATATAGATGCATATATGAATATACGAGATCTCCAAGGTTGTATAGTGTGTGTGTGTGTGTGTGCGTGTGTGTGGAAGAGCCAAATTGTAGAATAATCTAGTACCAAGTATTGTATTGTAGTATCTTATTTGAGGTGGATTGTGTTATTTACTTTTGTCTTCAAAAATAATAATACTAATAATAATTGTTTTTACTATTTACCGTACAAAAACACACAGAATATTAGGAGGCTCGATTATTGTAATAATAAAATAATAATAGTAATTCTAATTTCTAAGCACAATTTCTCTTTTGAAAAAATCAGATTTTCGTTTTCTGCCATCAGCTTCTTGTTTCTGGGTTACTATTATTTTCCGTGCAAAATTTAGATTTTTATTCTTCATTTTTACGTTTCTCTTTTTGTTTTCGGCTTCAGTTTCTCATACTAACAATTATGATTCTAAGTAAAAATTCAATCGTTCGTTACATAAAAAAAAAATCAGAATACTTAACGGGTTTTCTTTATTTATATTGAGCTTATATGTTATTAATTATTGACTCGGTATCTTTTTACACATAAGCCGTATAAATTTGTTCGTCGCTTTTTTTCAACTTTGTCTGGGTTTTTTTTTATCACGCTTAAAAGAAATATAACAGAGAATTATAAAATTTGAACTAGTAATAAAACAATTTATTGTCTTTTACGTTGCACAAAATTGACCAAGAAATAAAGTAGGTTCTTCTTATATTGTATCATGGCAGAAAAAACAACTTTATCTAAGTAGGTTCTTTTTGCGGCTATTCGGAAATTGGTGCTTCTGCTATCTGGATCGATCGCTAAACTTATGTCAAGACCAGCCTGTCTTGAGTCACATCGTGTCAAACATTTTTTTTTTAAATTAATGGTGGGGAAAACCCACTCCTTTATTAAAAGTGGATGAAAAACCCCACTAAAGAAAACAATAGTAACAAATGTAGCAAAAATGAAAATTACAGGGCTTAATAACAAATAATGAGAACTCTCAGAATAATAAAGAATTACTTAAACTTAGTTACTAGATAGCATTGCTTCTCAAATAAGAGGGATCTCTAATGTAATTAACCAAAAAGGCCACCTCTTCATCTGCTCCTCTCTCATTACAGACCATCCATTTTCTTCGCTATAGTGAGAGAGAGAGCTTCTCTCAAGCTCTCAAGCTTTCTTCCTTCCTTAATCGAATATAAGAGACTCCTTCTTCTTCCAACTTCAAAATACTTCTTAATTTGCTAGGGAAATCATGGATGTTCACTGAGAATAAGGGCTCATTTACACATCCCAAATTGGCAAGGAGATCTGCCCCTGAATTAGCCTCTCGTTCCACATACTTCAACAGATAAGTGCCTTTCTTCATTTCTTCTTTTATATCATTAATTAATTTTCTGATTTTCCATGGACTCTTGCTTTTATCAGTCAAAATATTAATTATATGTAGGCAGTCACTTTCAATGATAATATTTGTAGAATTTATCACAATAATTCCTTGTAAAATAGCTCTTGCTTCTGCTTCTAACCCAGAATTACTAATGATTTTACCATAAAAACCTTGTACAAATTTGCCTCTAGGATCCCTTAGAATACCACCAACACCACTTGAATTAATAGAGCATTTATAACAGCCATCTACATTCAATTTCATAAACCCACTTTGTGGATTTTCCCACTTAACAACCTTGGCCTTTTTCCCATTCTTTACTGGTTTTAACAAACTTATTTCCTCCCAAATCCACTTATTAGGGAAACTTTTATCTATTTGGGAATAGTTCTGAATTAATATTTTAGTATCCAGAATAATATTTTGAGCATCCATCCTTTTATTGTCAAATTTACTATCACATCTAGCTTTCCAAATTGCCCAAATAATATATACTGGAAGAGCCTTTATGACCTTCTTTTCTAACTGAAAACTTTTACTATTATGTATCCACCAAGAAATGAACCTACCTTTAACTGTTAAAACATTTTGTTGCACCCCCAAATACTGAGCAAAATACTCCCATACCTTCTTTGCAACATCACTGGTACTCAACAAATGTTCTAAGTTCTCTTCTTTCTTTCTGCAGCATTCACAACTTGAGGCTAATTGAACACCAACTCTTTGAATGGCCAGGTCCACTGGTACTGCATTATTTACACACTTCCAAGCAAAGCAAGATATCTTCAAAGGTATTAATTTATCCCAAATCATCTCATATATCCAGTTTTTTTCGTGTTTCTGTCTCATTATATTCCAAGCAGACTTAACAGTAAACTCACCATTATTGTCATCCATCCATATAGGCTGGTCTTGTGTATTGCTTTGATAGATTAAGTCCTGTATGAATAGACCATACTTTTCAGTAGGAATATTAGCAGATATAGCTTCATAGTTCCACTCACCATTAGTAATTAAATCAGATATTAGCAGTTTGTTATCTATATTTTGATCCTTAATTGTCCCACTTCCAGCCCAATTGTCTAGATTCACAGATATATTACCCCTTCCAATCAACCATAGAATATGCTCTTCAGCTTCTTCCTTAGCCTTTACCATTCTAGACCAAGTATTGGAACCTTTTGTAACATTAACCTCCACTGGGTGCTTTTTCTTGCAATATCTAGCTCTCATATACTGGGCCCACAGGGAGTTTTTAATTCTAAACTTCCACCAAAGTTTGAGTGCAAAAGCTTCTGAAATGTCTTTAAAGCTTCTCAAACCTAAACCACCTTCATTCGTAGGTCTACAAATTTTGCTCCATTTTACCCAATGGTGTTTGTTCTTACCATCAGTGTTGCCCCAAAGAAAGTTTGCTATTATCTGATCTATTCTTTTAATCACCAATTTAGGAGGATTCATAGCAGCCATAGTATATATAGGAATTGCTTGTAGTACATGTCTGGCAAGTAACAGTTTACCTCCCATAGTTAAATACTGAGTCTTCCACCCTGTAAGTTTACTCCTCACCTTTAGGATAAGCTCATGATACAATATACACTTTTTATGACCAGCATACAGTTTACAACCCAGATAGGTGAATGGAGGCTTTTTCACTGCTATATTCAAAATCTTACTTATTGCATCTTTCTGTTTATCTGTAACTCCTTTAGAAATATACATGAAGCTCTTCTCTAGATTTACTTCTTGGCCTGAGTCAATATTATACTGTTGTAGAGCCTTTTGAATATGTTTGATAGAATTGCTATTAGCACCACTAAATATAATAATATCATTTGCAAAAGCCAAATGGGTTATAATAGGGGTACCAATAGCTGCTTTGAAAGATTTTCAGCTCTTCTTGCTAATCAAAAGATTAAGATTTCTGGTCAAAACCTCTGAACATAGAATAAAAAGACATGATGATATAGGATCTCCTTGTCTTAACCCATTTGTAGGCTTAAAATAACCTGTGGGAGCACCATTAACCAATATAGAAATACCATTATTAGATATAATCCTCCAAATTCTGTTTATCCAGATTTCTGAAAAACCAAACTTTCTTAGAACACTAACAATGAAGTGCCAAGAGATTTTGTCATAAGCTTTCTTCATATCAATCTTCAAAGCTATATTATTACCACTGTTTTTAGAATTAAGAGTAGAGATAAATTCTTGAGATAAAAGAATGTTATCTATAATATCTCTATTCTTCACAAAACCACTTTGATTTTCTGAAATGATATTAGGCAACACATAAGATAGTCTAGTAGACATAATCTTAGAAATCACTTTGTTAGAGAATGTACATAAACTAATTGGTCTGAAATCACAATACTTATCTGCATTTGGCTTCTTAGGAATTAGAGCAATTAGTGTAGTAGACATAGCATTAGGAATTTCATATCCAGCAAAAAACTGCTGAACTGCTTTTAATAAATCTTCACCAATAGCATCCCAGCTATATGTGAAGAATAAACCATTAAAACCATCTATACCTGGAGCACTGCTTTTCTTTAATTCCCATACTGCTATTTTAACTTCTTCCAAAGTAATATTTCCAATCAAGCCTTCATTTTCCTCCACTGTAACACATTTTGGTATTATATCCAGTGATTTATACTCATAACCTGTTGTTTTATTAGCTGCTAGAAGTTTTTGAAAGTATTTAATGGCTTCTTTTTGGATATCTTTCTTTGCTGTAAATTCTTGCCCATTATCATCCATAATACTGAATATAGTACTTTTCCTTCTTCTTTTCTTTACAACCCCATGATAGAACTTGGTGTTAGCATCTCCCTCAAGAACCCACTTTAAGTTAGCCTTTTGTTTCCAGAAATCTTCCTCTATTTTGAGTCTATAATTCAACTCTGCTTTTAGTCTATTATATTCACTTCTATTTACAGGTGAAGGATCTTCTTCAAATTGTTGTTCTGCACCCAGAACCGAGTCTTCTGCATCAATCACTTTCTGGAAAATATTCCCAAAGGTAACCCTATTCCAACTAGTTAAAACTTTCCTCAACCTTTTTAAATTTTGCACCAAAGAGAATAAAACATTGCCTCCTTTATACTGCTGCCAGTTTTCAATTAGAATATTTTTAAACTCAGGATGTGATAACCAAAATTTTTGAAAAATGAATCTTTTGATATTATTATCCCCTTTCATATTAAAAGTAAGCAATAAAGGACTATGATCAGAATTAGTTTTAGATAGGTGCTCTAATGATATACTTTGAAACATATCTGAGCACTTAGAATTAACACAGGCTTTATCAATTCTCTCCATAATGAGCCTATCACCATCCCTTTTATTCCACCAAGTAAACCTCGATCCCAAAAACTTCAATTCAGTCACCCCACACTTATCTAGACACTCCAAATAATCATTAGCACTATTAATATTTATGTCCAGTCCTCCAATTTTATCATCTTCTTTAGAAACTGTATTAAAGTCCCCAACTATAAGCCAAGGAATAGTAGTCTTAGAATTTTTCAAAGCTTGCCACAAAATTTTCCTTTCTTGAACTGTGCACTTAGCATACACAGCAGTTATTAGAATAACAGTATTCCACAGCTTGACTTCAAAATTGATACTTTGACAACCCTCAATTCCCACTTTTATTTCTAGATCTTCATTTGAAAAAATCCAAATCTTATTGTCTTTATGTGTAAACACATTATCAAACCCTATTTTTCTTTTATATAGTTCTATTTTTTCTTGCTGCACCATTGGTTCTATGCATATTAAAAGGACTATTTTGTTGATTAGACATAGCTTCTTGATTCTTCTTAATGTAGCTTTATTCCCAATACCCCTCACGTTCCACACTAGGGCATTAATCATTGATTATACCTTTTTCTATCCCCCACATTAGAGGCTGATCTTAACTGCATTAGACTGTCTTTCTCTTCACTCTTCTTCTTTGCCATCAGTTTCTTTTTTTCCTTTTTCCTTTGACTCTTTGATTTTTGCTCTTCCCAATCATTTGATGCCTCACTTATATATTCGAAACCCTGGTCTTCAGCACGCTTTTTACTTCCCCTGTCTTCATCAATACTTCCCTTTGGACTCTTTTCTAATATTTCAGTTATTACAAAGTTATTATTGATAAGGCTAAGGTCTTGATAAATCACCATAGTCATTCTCTCTTCTTCCTCATCTATTAATAGGTTTGACTGCATAAGCCTGTCACATAATATTTCTTCATCAACATTTTCATCTTTTTCTTCTTCATCTACAACTTCAACTATGTCTTTTTCCTCTTCATTAGCTACTTGAACTATAACATTATCTTGATTCTTTGTTACAGGTACACTATCATTTTTTTCTTTGACCTGAACTACTGTGCTTGATGGCTGCTGCTTATGGAATTTAGCTCTATACACCCACTCCTTTGTACTCTCCTTTTCCCCTGTTATTACTTTATTTGGTTTGTATGATAAGGCTTCTTTTTCCTTGTTTGGTAAATGCCCCTTTTTCTTTAGTCATTTGTGTCTGCCTTATTTTAAACTCTGCTTTCTGTTTACCAATCTTGTTTTCTGAGTCTAATTCTCTATTTTTGAACTTGCAAACTTCCTCTTTATGGCCTTGTTTTAAACAGAAACTACAATAATCTGGTAAGTCTTCATAGTTACAATACTGCCAGAATCCTCCTTCTTCACCATATCCAATCCTTACACGTTCAAAAAGCTCTGTTTTTAGATCAATTTCAACACAAATTCTAGCCAGACTAGGTCTAGTTAGTTTGGAAGTAGGCTCATCTACTCTCAAAGGTTTTCCAAATGCACTTGCTATAGAGTAAATACTAGAGGTATTATATAGATGGATAGGTAATTTTGGCAAATTAATCCATACAGGTGCTACTGAAGTTTCTACTTCTGGATCAAATTTGTAAGTCCACTTAAAGACTCTCATAGGGTAATTTTCAACGTACCATATTTGTTTCAGCCAGATTCTGGTAAAATCTTCCTCATGAAAACATCGAATCAATACATGTTTATGGTCCAGAATTCCTATATTGCAATTAGATTTTAGCTCTAATTTCCCAAAGAGTTTTCTTATGTTTGCTATATCTGGCTTTCCGTGTGTGAATTTCCCCACTATAGTATATTTGAAAGGTTCGGCAAGTTGTTTTATATCATTCATAGAAAATTGAATTAAAGGTTCACCTTTATAAGAGCCAACTTCTTTTAATGAAATTTCGACTTTTTTAGGTATTGCACTTGCCACCGACGCAAAAGATTTCGTTGGAGTAGGGTCTGGCGGCATTAGCTGCCTATTTAGAATGGTATCTGTGGAGTTTTTATCGGATTCGGTCATGTTTACGGCGGCTAGGGTTTTTCACCCTAGTCGTCTCTCTCTCTAACTTCACATCGTGTCAAACATGTTATAATTTTAAGCTAGTATATACCGCTCAATATTTTTATGAATTACTCAACTCATTGGTTTATAGTTTAATTTTTCAGCTACAAGTAGTGATCGAGCTGATCTAGGTATGACATGGGAAAGCGACTTATGTTGGTTGGTTTAGCAAGGAAATCACTATTAACATAGTTATTTTAGAAAATAATGTTCACAACTTTGGTTTTTAATAAAATACGTTTCTGTTGTAACATAGAAAAGTACAAGCTGCTTATATAAACCATTTTGTGAAAATCCTTTTTTTTTTTTGTTTTCAAGTTTAAATAAATAACTAAATATATACATATAAAAAGGTGATTTTGATAGATTACGTGTGATCATTTGTCAACCAATCACTTGTGTTCATTTGTCTCTTGATTCTATGATTCTATGTGATCAAGCATCCGCTAAAACTTGTGTGATCAACTGTTCGTTCGATAAATGCCTCCCCAATGTGTTTTTTTCACAAACGGAAGTGTCGGAGGAACACGAGAACAATTACAGTAAATAACGGGTTAAAGTAACTAACAAATACATGGACAGATTTAGTCTATGATTAAATTGTGTTTTCGGAGTTTTAAAATACTCAAGGCTTTAATCCTATGTAGGAAGAACCGTTGGTGGCCAAAACTGTCACTTTTGGCAAATCGTTCTCTCCCTACGAGATGAATATTTTATCCTTACTAAAAAGACCGTAAATATTACAATTTTCTAATGTTTGCTTTGTCAATCCTAAGCATGCAACTACATGTGAAGTTTTGGACAATTTAACTAACGAGTTGAAAAGGGTGATCAATCATAACATGCAATTACAAATTAATTTAATTCAGTTTATATGTTTATTTTTTTATTTTTTTTATTATTAAGAACTAGCTAAATTATAAACCTTCAAATAATTAGGTTGGGACTTAGAGAGTTAACGTTGTATTACTTGCCAACGGATGTAAGAAACAAGCAACGAAATAAATATACGAAAACGACGAATATCACAAAAAGGATAACTTAACCGGCAATTGCCGAAAAATCGGAAGTTCTATATAAAGTTGTTGGTGAGAAATAATGTGGGGTTTTGACACGAAAAATCATATAAATTAACAAAACTTAAAAATTATTTCCATTTTCACATGCATTTATAGGATGTAGCTCTCCCCAGCTAATCTCATAGTGAGCTGGCTGTTGGAATGATTGGAAAACAATCAATGTTGACTGCATGCAAATAATACATGCTGCCTCAATCACTGCACTAAACAATATTCATGAAGTTTTTTTTAACTGCTTTTAGGTGCCTCTCTCTTAGATTTTAAATTTTTGGCCACACAATTTGAACTTACTTCGATCGCTTAGTTGTCCACTCGAACATTTCCACCACTTTGGTTTAAATTTGCTTGGTGGAAGGTTTTTCATTTGACAACTCGCCTCTCTTTCAGTATTTTTAATTTGCATCTGAGGTTATTAAAAAATTTGTTATGTTTGTTTCTCACTCAACGTTTTCCTCTCCGAAAACACCGTTTACTTCTTTTACTGCCCGAGATTTTTTTTCATTTTGAAGATTAATATCATTTATCTTATTTAATGGAAATGTTTGGTTTATTTTAGATTTGGGATTTAGCCGCTCTTAAGAAAATGATGAGGATTTTGGACTTACTCCTATCATCTTGCGTTATTTAAGAAATTTTGTACATGGGTGATCATGATTTATAAGATTATGCTTTGCATATAAGTTTCTACCTTTCAGTGATATCAATAATAACTTTGAGATATAACTCCACTTATTCCAACTCAATACTCGATAAATCAAATATGGATTTATTCCAACTCAATACTCGATAAATCAAATATGGATGGATATGTGTGCTAATCCCATAGTCAAAATCAATTAGGAATGGGTCATGACATCTTACTACATTGGGCTTTATAAGTTTAAGTTACATGTCATCTAAACGTTCGGTCAAGTAACTTTCTTTAAGTACATCATCAACACACTATTATTTATGTTCCAAAATTTTGTCACCTTTAAGCTTTGTGACCATCACCTCATCCATTTCATTATTACCAATGTCATATACCTCTGTTTCATTTAAGTTCAACATATTACCACTAGTTCATTAGATTTATTGTTAGGGCATGTAAACATAAAAAATTCATCACATTCTCTTTAATTTTTATACCAATGTCACCACATATTTTATCATTTAGTTTATTTTCCATCTCTTTTATGAGGTGGAATGTAAGGATTGATTGATTTGTTTGGCATGATTAATCACATTTTACGTTTTAAATAAAACTAATGAGTGAGTTTTGGCTTATTTAGCATTACCGTATGAGTTATCTCTTCGACCTTAAAATCACTACTTGTCACCGACTTCAATAGCTTCTTTAGTGTAGATTCCCCATTCTTTTTCAATCGTGAAGGTATCCTCATTTGAGGGCGAAAATTTGGTAACACGTAGAGTAAAAGTTTTAAGGTCACTTGGTGTCTATCATGTCCCAAGTGGCTTATGTGCTCCCTTATAGAATATTCTTATATTACTCCTGTGACAGTACGGTTGTAACAGGAAGAACTTATATTTTTTAGTAGTGTTAAAAGTTTATCCTAATTATTTGAAAGAATTTAAACACCTTCTTGCTTTCAACAACAAGATCAGAGCTGGCTTTCGTATTAAGAGATTCTATTGATGGTTGAGTATTTTGATTGTTAAATTCGGGCAGTCGACACCATTCATGATTTAAGAATTGCAGCTGTTGTAGGTCTTGACGGTTTGACCCATTTGTAATATAAGCGGCAGTCTTATATATCGCCGCCGAATAGTTTTTATTTAGGTTAGAGATAAACATCATATTTTTTAAAATGAATTTTTAATAGTTAATTCAAATAAAATCAAATTAGTTAATACAAAATAATTGATATTTTTTTCTTTTTAAGATGCGATTTTTTAAATGAGGAAAATAATTTTAGATTTTTTTTAACCCGGACAATTTATTTAGATTCTTAATTTTATTCGTTAATTGATTGATTACTATGTAATAATGAATATAAAATAAGTTGTATGCACTTTTATTGAGTCGTATGCACTTTTTATGCAATTTCAATTGACCCGTATGGTTTTTTATTTTTTCTTGATTTTAATTATTTGTTTCGGGTTTTTGTCAATTTTTTTGTTTGTTTTTGTGGATAAACTATTTTTTTTTGAAAAATAGTGAGTTTTTAAGAAAATTTATGCTTTGTTTTGTAATTTTGAAAATATTGTTTTTTTTTTCATATGTATTTTTTATAGATTAAATAAAAAGAAATAATAATTTATAGGTTGGGATAATGACAATTTTGTAAATTAGTTGAATTTAAAAAAATGTGACTTATTGAGTATTTAAACATTGAGATGTGACTTTTTGAAGATAAAATATAAAAAATGTGACTAATAGGAAATTACTTCTTAAATAAAATCCCCGCCAACTAGTGGTTAGTCTTTTTTTCATTTTTAAAAGTGAAGTGGTTAGTCTAGTTGTCACGTTACAAACAAAATTCTCTTATAAATATATCAAATATTGCTTCTACAAAACTCAAGGTGATAAAGCCATAACTTTGGTCGGTCGCGTTAGGCTTTTCAACAATAATATAATGGTAAATTAAATGTAAATAATGAACACTTCTGGGTCTTTATTATTGATCGGATTATTACATTTGTTCGGATTATTACTTATTTATTGCAGTTGTGCTCGGTTTGACTATTTAATCTCTTATCTTGGTCAATCTCCTTTTTCTTCGATACTCGGCTCTTTCACTGTTTGGTTTCCTCCTTAATGGCTAGACTTTGACTAGTTTCTCTCTTTTCTCAACTTCTCTCTATAATTTTTGAATAGATTTTCCCTCATTCTTCTAGGAGGGGTAGTTGGCTATTTATAGGCAACTACGCCTCCTTGTATGTTGACAAGTGTCTCCATCTTAGGGTTTTTTTTAGACATGGGTCCCTAGTTAAGTGGGCTTGGACTTTTATTAATATCTACCTCAATTTTCTAGGAATGGTATGTGATGACCCATCAAGCCTTGGATACCCATTTATGAAGTATGGGTCGATTGCTACCCGAATAAAACATTCGGGTCCAATTTTTATGTTCTATCAAGTGCTCCCTGACTTCCTCGGCGTGGTCTCCATGTCGAGAGAGTCATGATCGGTCGGTCGAAGATATTACTTCGGTTTTGCTGTTCCCAAGGTTACATCGAGAAATGCGATAGATTCACGACTGTTCCCTGGGGCCCATTTGAGGTCATTAAGAGGTCCAATCTTGGTACCCTTTTTCGAGGAAAAACCCTTGATCTTCCCCACATTTATCTACTATAAAGGTGCCCCATCCCCCATTATTCCATTTATTATTACTTCGACTGTGACACGATGACTTCTCCCAATGGTTCGACAGGAGACAACTCTTCAGATTACGTTGCTTACTTGGAGAATGAGGTCAAGAAGGTTCGCGTCCTGAAAAAGAAATTGGCGGACGTGACCAAAAGGTTGTCTGATATGGATGCGGAGCACCATATGACCATGGCTGATAGGGATTGGGCCTTCGAGCGTATAAAAAGGCTCGAGGCTTCTCTGGCTAAGCAAAAGGCAGCAAAAAGGGCATATAAGCTTGCCTTCAAGGAGTTGCATGCTCGGTCTAAACCGAGTTCGGATGATGATGAAGATGGCTCTTCCTCGGGATAATTAACTATTGTGATTTCTTTTGTCTTAGATATCATTTCCCTGTTGTAATCATCATCGAAAATATTAATAAAATGTTTCTTTATTTTCGCTCTTGTCCGTTTATCTTCTTGATACCTTATGGGACGACTTAATTGGACTTTGAACTGCTGTAGTTAGCCATAAATTCTCTTGGGAAGTTCAAGAGGGTTAGTCTTTTTTCGAGGTGACCTTTGATCTTCTCCATTTGTCTAAATAAAACGAGGGTTTCACCTTTCTCATAATCCATCAACTAATTTTTGACATCTTCTTAGTAAAATCATGACCTCTCCTAATGGTCCTGCTGCTGACGACTCTTCTGCCTATATTGCTTACTTAGAGCGCAAGCTTAAGAGAGCTCGTATTGTGAAAAACAAGTTTGCTACCACGGCTAGAGAACTTCTTGAGGTCAAGAAAATGCTGTCTGACCTGGATGTGTCCCATCACGCAACTATGGATGCTCGGGATTGGGCATTCGATCGGATAGACAGGCTCGAGGCTTCTCGGGATAAGCATAAGTCGGCTAAAAGGGCTTATAAGCTTGCCTTCCAGGAGCTACATGCTCGGCTGAAGAAGAGGGCGGACAATGTCGAAACAAGCTCTTCTACTGGATAGCTTAGCTGTCGTATTTTTCTTTTCTTTCGTTTTTGTTGGGTTTCATCACCAAGTTGTAACTGAACTGTTTGAAATTAATAAACTAATCCCTTCTCATCCTTGTTTGCGTATCTTCCCAATAGTTATTGAATGACATGATTTGGACTTGAATTGTGGTTAATTGGGCATTAAATGTTTCTTTTGAGAAGCTCGAGGGTTTGTCTATCTTCGAGATGACCTTTGGTCTACCCCTGGTTTCTTCCTATAAAAGGGGACTGTCCCTGTATTTTTTGTGCAGCTCATTCCTTATTATCGTACAAATGGCTTCTCCTCGTGAAGATAGTGGTGACAAACTTCATGAATACGTTGCCCATCTCGAGGAGGAGGTTAGCAAGGCTCGTATCCTCGAAAGGAGGGTTGCCTTTTTAACCATGGAGGCTCGCCGAGCTGATGAGATGGACGAGCGCTTGGAGGCCATGGAGAGTGAATATCATAAGTCTCTGATCGACAATATTTGGGCTCATGCTCGGATCAAAGAACTTGAGGCTTCTAGAAATAGGCATATTGCTTCCAAGAGGGCTTACAAACTGGCCCTTAAGGAAGTGTATGCTCGGTCGAAGGGGAAGCCGAAATGACGACGCGGGCCCTTCCATGAAATGATTTTATTATTTTTGTTGTATTTCCTTTATGTTGACTGCCTCTTCTGTAATAAAGTATCAATCAATCAATAAATATTACTTTCCCAACGCAATTTATTTGACTGCGCATGCTTGTGGCTTCATTAATGCTTTTGCTTGGGCCTTGTGTTTGACCTTATCCACTAGATCTTCTTAATCTCTGTATCTAGGGACCACTGAGATTTCTTGAGCCCTGTGCACAAATCTTATCCTTTATATCTTAATTGCTGTACTTTTTCTAGATTGACACGTGCAGAGGCTTTTTGAATTTCGCCCTCTTTTAAATACTAGCGTGAATCCAAGCGTTTCTTCTCAAGGGACTCAACTTTTAATAACGAATGGTTGCTCTTTCCCACTTAAACTTTTCTTAACAAACGCATCTTTTTAATTACCCCTGTTTCCAAGAGTCTTTTTGACGAACGGTTGCGATTCCCCACACTAAACCATCCTTAATTTTTCTATAAATACCCTCTCAAGATATGGATTTATTCATAATCTTTTCTTCATCTCCCCTTACCATATATAGAACTTTATCCCATAATCTTTTTAGAATGGCCTGTTCTTTCAGTAAATCTGCATTGGTCTTGCAAGTGGAGGCTTTTGAAGCTTCCTATGGCCATGCATTAAAATTGTTGAAGGATGCCGAGGAGGAGTTAAAGGTGATGCGTTATCACCATACCGAGATGGTTCGGTAATTAACTTGCCTAAGATCCGAACTAGATTATTGCCGACGTGCTCGTCAGGCTCTAGTTGAAGAGAATGAGGTGTTAAGGGGGAACCCGGCACTTCAAGACAGGAATGTCTCTGCCGGGCCCTCTCATCGATACCGATCGACCTCCCCCTAACCTCTCCATTTTCCTTTTTTTTTTCTTTTGATTTTCTTCAATTTTCTTCATTTCTTCATCTTTTCTCATCTTTTTTTTTTTTTTTTATATCCTTCTTTGCTTCTTTTTTCTTTTTTATCGTGTTCCTTTTACTTTCTTCATCCTCCATTTTCTTTTCACCACCTCTAGCTCTCTCTACTTTTTTCCTTTTTCTCCATTTTTTTTTATATAGGCACATGCTACTACGTCGCACCAGGCTAGTTCTCCAAGCCTAGTTAGTCTGGGGTCAGGACCTACTGGTGCTGCCCGAGACGAGGTCCCATCTGGTGTGGCTAGTGACGAGCATGCCAAGGTTCCTTATATATTTTTATTGGGTAAAAATGTCGAGTTGCTCAATCTGTGTGGCCGACTTAGGGCCAAGTTGAAAACTCAGGCGTCTTCTTTTCGTGAGTACGCTCGTCGTTCCGAGCATGTTGTTAAGGTTCAGGAGCGTCGTTTAGATCGATATTGGCGGGTAAAGGAAAAATACTTCGGTAAACTAAAGTCGTTGGTAACCCAAGCGAACATGCTGGTGAAGTATTTCCGTTTGTCCCGATCCAGATACGATGCTTCTGCCGCTATGATCGAAGCTCGCAAACTTCCTTTCGACGATGCTCGTCGGAAAGCGGCCTCAGATGCTCACGAGGTCGCAAAAGGAGCCGAGTTTTCTGCACGGCTTAAGACGCTGACATGCGTCGGTGCTCATACGACCAACTTTGATGCCCTCATTTCTGAGGAGCGTTTTGATGGCGAGGAAACTGATGGGGATACGTCGACGGATGACGAAGAAGTGTCACTCGGTCAGTTACCATCGTGCTCCTCATGTAGTAGCTCTTAAATAAATTTCTTTATTTGTTGGTTGTACCCTGTTGCCTCCGTAATGCGGGTGAGGACTATTTGTTTTATTTCTTTACTCCTGTGTTCGAATCTTCTCATTGTTAGGTATGCGATCTGGAGCGGTTTGGGCTCAGGTTCTCGTTGTCGCTCTACCCTCATATGGACCTCGGGACCTTTGCCCTTCCTGGTCGGTTTGAATGCTTCTTCCTAGTTGTTCCTGGCTCTTTTGCGACCCACTTGTGCTTCCCAAACCGTTTCTCTTCTTGGTAGGGTTCGGTTGAGGAAACGAATTTCATCATTTTTATCAGTGAGGTGGGTACAGTAGGCCAGCAGAGAATCCGCGGTCGGAAAGTGTTTGCCTATGAACTTCCTTCTCGCCCAATAGCCATTAGGGATGGAGTTGATAAAGTTCTGGATGGCTATATTATTGGCGTATTGTGGAATCTGGTTTGGTACGTCGATGAAACGTATGCAATAGTCGTTGAGCCTCTCATTTGGCATCATCGTCATTTTCAGAAGGGTTTCGATGCTGACCTTCTTTTTCCTATGGGCAGCATATCGGGTGGAGTACGCTCTTAGCAGCTCTGCCCAGTCTCTTATGGAGCCCCGTGGTAAGTTGTGATACCACGACGAAGCCTCTTGGCCCAAGCTGTTTTTGAAAAATTTGCACATGAGTGTCTGGTCATCACTCCACAATTCCATCTTCGTCTTGTAGTGCCTTAGATGGTCGATAGGACAACTTCTTCCATCATAAAGCCTGAACTCAGGGATGACGAACCCCGCTGGATTGCGATATCTCGTGATCTGTTCGGCGCATGAGGTTTCTTGGCATACATTCCATGTTTGTTGGAACGCGTCATCCGAGGCTTGGTAGGGGGGGTATCCCCACTGATGTGGTGGTGGGCCATAACTTTCCCCGATCATGTGTTCGGAATATCTACCGCCCTTCGTGTGGGTATCGAGGACACATTCCTTATGAGTGTTTGGGTGGACGATTATCGAAGGGATCATCTCTGGGACATTGCCCCCTTGATGGGGCCCTCTTGTATCGGTTCGTAGCCCTGCTGCTTCCAGGGCGGCCCTGTAAGCTGAATCTTCCGCTTCACGGCGTAGATCTTTGTCTGTATTGGCGAGCTGGGTAATTGGCAATGCGATGCCGGCTGCTGTCATGGCCGTCATGCATGCCGCCAGTTGAGCTTGCAGCTGGGCGTAGTTCCTTTCATCGGCTGATGGAACAACGTGTTGTACTTCCACCGTGGGTGGTGTAATTATCCTCGACGGATGAGTCGGTAGTCGGGACAACTGTTCAAGTACATGATCCCCGGGCATACCATATCGGTGATCTTCGTTCGTTTGTAAACGAGCGCCGGAGTTGACCGAGACTGTTGGCAAAGGGACTCTTGAGCTCGGCCCTGCTTGGGATCCAGGTAGGCGTCTTCGTGCACGCCTTAATACGGGCATGACTTGTTCGTCATCCGAGGACGAGGAGGGTTCGTCAACAATCCCTTCAAGTTGTTGTGGTTGTTCTTGGTTGACATAGGAGGTTGTTGGTTGGTTTCCGGGCTGGATAGCGTCATATCTGTCACGGATTTCGAGTAGATCGTCGAGGTCTTGTTGGCTGATTTGCGCATTTTGGTTATTGGTTTCTATTATCGCGGGATGGGTTTCTTCTACATTGGTCACCATTGTCGCTCGTCTGGTAGAGTACTGGTATTCGAATTCTAAACTAGTTGGGGACTAGATGATTCCCGGAGACGGCGCCATTTGATAAAGCCATAACTTTGGTCGGTCGCGTTAGGCTTTTCAACAATAATATAATGGTAAATTAAATGTAAATAATGAACACTTTTGGGTCTTTATTATTGATCGGATTATTAGACTTGTTCGGATTATTACACTTGTTCGGATTATTACTTATTTATTGCAGTTGTGCTCGGTTTGACTATTTAATCTCTTATCTTGGTCAATCTCCTTTTTCTTCGATACTCGGCTCTTTCACTGTTCGGTTTCCTCCTTAATGGCTAGGCTTTGACTAGTTTCTCTCTTTTCTCAACTTCTCTCTATAATTTTTGAATAGATTTTTCCTCCTTCTTCTAGGAGGGGTAGTTGGCTATTTATAAGCAACTACGCCTCCTTGGATGTTGACAAGTGTCTCCATCTTAGGGGTTTATTTTTAGACATGGGTCCCTAGTTAAGTGGGCTTGGGCTTTTATTAATATCTACCTCAATTTTCTAGGAATGGTATGTGATGACCCATCAAGCCTTGGATACCCATTTATGAAGTGTGGGTCGATTGCTACCCGAATAAAACATTCGGGTCCAATTTTTATGTTCTATCACAAGCTTTCAGCGGTAGCATACCTAGCTTAAATCTAATCATGTCGTGCACAAAATTATTTCTCTCTTGTACATGGAGGCGGCTCAGTGGGTCGATTGGGTCGAGAATGCGTTTTCAATTATTGAATCAAAGAAAAATATCGGATATATAAGGACTATTCTTCCCCCAACAGTTGAAAAATTACAACATGAGACGATCCAATTCAATGATAACAATAAGAATAGTTTGCACTCGGGCGAATTTGAGGTTTATGAAGGCTTGCATGACTTGGATAGGGCATCTGTCGAAGTAGAGATGTCTAACAAACACAATACAAAAATGGATACGGGACCCTACCGGACTCTGGTACATTAACATTATACTTGTTAATGGTTAATATTTCTCATTCGTTGTCCTAAGTTATTTATGGGGTTAATATCCAATTAGTATCATGTACTACAAATTTTTAACGATCTTTACTTTATACTTTCAAAATTACCAAATACTGCTATGTACTATTGAATTCGTTCTGGTTATTATAATTCCGTCCAAATTTGATGACGTCATCGCCATTTTAGTGACATTTTACTATTTTGCCCTCTCTATATTAAGTAATTTGCATACTTGCCATTTGCCCAAATATTTAATTAAATAAGTAAAAATAAATGTAATAAATATAAAAAATATATAAACACTAAATTAAATAAAAAAAATTATATTAAAATACAAATTATATGTAAAAAATTATATATTTTCAAATAAAAAAACAAAATTATATTCAAATAAAGACATAAAAAAAATCGGTAACTGCATTACAAAAATACACAATTTTTTTTTAAAATACGTAAAACAAATTATATGGGTTTGAATTATAATACTACAAATATAATGTGCAATTATAAAGTAAAACGCATAATTTTTTCTATTAATGAAATTATACAAAAAATTACTCTTGATAGTATATTAAATATATAAAAAATAAAATCGTATAAAAATATACTAGTATTTGTATATATATATATAAATATATACGTCCATATATATATATTTAGACCTAAAAAACACATGCATATATAAATAATAAACATACATTTGTACTAAAAAATACATGTATATCTATATAAAAATATAAATATAAATATTTAAACATTAAAGAACCACCACCACCTCAGACTCCGCCGTCACCCACTCTTACCCTACCAGTCATCGTCCAAAATACCGTTATATTTAATGGAAAAAGATGATGTGTCCAAAATACCGTTATATTTAATGGAAAAAGATGACGTGTCCAAAATACCGTTTATTTAATGGAAAAAGATGACGTGGCACTGACGACGTCAAATATTCGGACGAAAAAAAACTAAATTGGGTCAAATTTCAATAGAACAAGGCAGTATTTGATAATTTAAAAAGTATAGGGCATCGATCGTTTAAAATTGTTAGTACATGATAGTAATTGGTATTAACCCTCATTTACATGACTAAAATAATAGTAAAATGATATAACACTCACAATTATAAATACAGGAAAAAATGTATTTTGCTTTATAATTGTAATACATTAATTATTTACACGGTCCGATTCGTTTCGGTTTTTAGGAAAACCGAAACTGAGAATATTTTTCGGTTTCGGTCTTTTTATTTTTTGGACCGAATCGAACCGGTTTTTTCCGATCTAGTTTCGTTTTTTCGGTTATTTTTTGGTCTTTTTCGGTTATTTTGGATTTCGATCTTTTTTGATTTCGATTTTTTTCGATTCGGTTCGATTTTTTCGGGTCGCCCAACCTATACAAGAATCTAGGTATTTAGTAACCACTTTTCTCATTGAAGTAGACACTTCCTTTCTCCATGTCTCAACAAGCTTCATTTTTTTCTCGACTCTAGGCACACCCTTTCAGTCTGGGACGGGTGGCTCTCCTCCTTTTGCCCTCATGCTGCCCCACACATGATTTTCTTTACCATCCCCCTTTTCTTTCCTCCTCCCATCTACCCATTTCCCTGCTGCCCTTCATCACCCTTCACCCCTTTCCGCTTCTCATCTCCCTTCACCTTACTTCGCCACTCACCTCTTTTCCCTCTTATCTTAGATCTTCATCCTCTTTCTCCCCCTTTGCTCCATCTCAGATCTCTCATTGCACCTCTATCATCTTTTCTTACCTTTTACCAAACCCATATTTATCGTATTTGTTTTTACTTCCCCCTCCCTTTTTGTTCGGTCCTTATTTGTTTGTATTTCAATTGTTTGACCTTTTTGGTAGTAACTTTTTCTGCAACCGATGTTTTTTTAGAGACCGGGGTGTTACTTTACTGTGGCTAGTCGTCGGTTGTTTTTTAGGTTTCCGTCTCTGTAGGTCTGCTTATATAGATCGGGTTAATTAACATGTTGGCGTTCCGATTGAGCTAAATACTAGACAATGAGTGGGATAATTTGAGACCCTTGGGTCCTTTTTTAACCTGTGATCGGTAGGTGTGTCGTTTTCTCCTATGTTTTAGATGTGAGGTTGTGGATTATTATTTTTTTCAAAAATGCATTTTGATTTGTCAATCAGATTTGGGCATCGTTATTATGGTTGTACACCATTTGTGTTGTATTTTAATATTTTATCTAGTTTTGGCGGTTTTAAGAATGTTGAGGGAGCTTGTCAAGTTTGTTTCCTTTGTTGTTTCTTTATTTTGGATTGATTTGTCCATATTCATGACATACGAACGATTATCTTAGTTGGTGTTTGATTTGTATCCGTCTGGTGTAGTGGGTTGGTGCTTTTGGTTATTATGTGAGGATCAAATTTTGTTAGCACCCAGATGGTTTTTTGTTAAGACAATTGGCCCACCCATGTCTCTTTTGTCAGCATAATGCCTCCTATAGGATGCCATCTTTCTACATTTCATTGTTGCGATTGGCAAGGTCGACAATATTTAAGTCCGGTTTGGAAGCACAAGTAATGTAGCAGTATAAACAAATGAGAGAGAGAGAGGGTCTGGAATGGTGAAAATGAGATGGCAATTAGAAGTATAAAATCATTACAACTGGAAGATCCAGTCTAGTGTACAATACAAATGGAATCTAAAAAGCAGAATCTTGATCCTCAAAATCTGGAGATCAGTACCCAAAACTCAAATCCTTTCCGGAGTTCTTAGTATTCTCTTGATAATAAACTTAAGTTCTTAATATATAACGGTGCACAAAGGAATTTTGTTCGTTTATATTATACGCTTACAAACTGATATCAATCATTTTTCAGTAAGATAAATCTGTTTCCTTATTTGAAGAATCTTCAAATCATTTTTGTGATATCGGCCTTTGACTTTATCTTCTATTGTTGTATCTTCCCATCCAATATTAACTCTTGATATACTTCATATCTTCACTATCAGTCCACGTTAAAAATGGTACAACAATATATTTCTCTTGTTTGCTGAAATTTTGTCAACAAAATTCTCTGAATACATGGTTTAGCATTTCAGTTGCATTCGTTTAGTTGCAACTAATAGGTTATTTGTCCTGTTTACACATATTTAACCAAAAGCATTAGCAAAAAAAATAATTATAGTAAAGTACAATTACTAATTATTTTTGTTGGAAAAATTGGAAAATATGTAATTTAAACATAGTTGTTCCAAGTGGTCAGGGACCATCTTTGAGTCAATTTTTAATGCGACTCCTCAGTTTTTCTGAGGCCATACTCTTTGCGTTTGAGTAGCTCGTGTGACGAGCTTCGCAACGGTATATCGCATGACCCATTCGGAGGAAGGGTGTGAATGATAATTGGACTCGAAGTTTGGTACTCGAAAGAGGCAATAAAGCCAATGCTGGAAAATGAGAAAAGAAATGGGATTTAACCCATGAGGGTTATCCCACATTGGAAAATCATGAGTGATTTTTACAATATATATACTAAGGTATCCTATGTGGATATTAAGTAATGTGTCCACATACACATGTGTGTATTGTGTACCACACATGGGCGGGCTTGCTCGTCGGGCGGGCTTGCTCGTCGGGCGGGCTTGCTCGTCGGGAAAAAGTGCGCCTGTTCCTGTTCGGGTAAAGCGCGCGCCTGTTCGGGAATGGTGTTTCTGTTCGGGAAAAGCGTGCCTGTTCGGTAAAGTGTGCCAGTTCGGGAAAAGCTTCCAGCAAAGCTGTAACATTTGCAATAAATGTGCCAGTTCGGGAAAAGCTTCCAGCAAAGCTGTAACTGTTGCAATAAATGTGATTTCATTGCAAAGTTAATACTGCAGTTTCGAATTTCGAAAACTGGCAGTAGTAAAGTGACCTTAATGGCTGAGATACTCAGCAAGCCTATAAATAGGCAGACCCCCCACATGTCAGACACACACACATATATAACATTCTGAAATCAAATACCAGTAGCATATATCATCTCTCCAAACAGTAGCATTACATTTTAGAAACAGAGAGAACCACCCACCAACAGCTCGACCTTGACTCGTCGTCAGTTTCCGACGAGTCATCCGAGACGTTGTACCTTGGGATCGAAGCGCCAACGCAACCAGAAACCTTAAGGTGGTTGGGCGAATATCGGTTAAGGGCATACTGTTAACAGTAGCCTCGTCTTATTTTGTTTTCAATTCTGTCCATTTTTTAATTCTGTCCATTTACAATTCTGTCATTTCAATTACGCAATTTACTTTTCTGTAATTTTAATTTCAGTATTTTACATTGTTGTCCTTAGCTGTAGCTTTTATATTCTGTTTGTACCTTTCTGTAATTTCTTTAAAGTTCTGTTTTTTGCTGTAATTTCAATTCTGTAATTTAATTCTGTAATTAGAATAGTTTCAATTCAGTCCTGTAATTTTAATTTCAAACAGAACAGTCCGGCTGTTAAGTTTATACTTTCCAGTCCGGCAGTTTCTATTTATTGCAATTCAATACATCAGATTATTAATTAATAATAATCTGATAACGTTTGCTTTATTTACGTTTCAGTACCTACATGTTGTAATCATTAATTTCTGTATCAGTTTCGAAATTAATAAAGATTACACTGGTTTTTGTTTATTCTTGTTTAGTCCTTTAATTATTGTTAATTGTTATTTCGTACACGGAAACCAACAATTTTTTGCCAAAATAGCGATAGTAAAAAGAGTTTATTAGGTCCTATAATTATTTGTCGCTAGCGCTTTTTCCATTCTTTGCAAGGGTTTCTCGGTGTCACTTACAAGAGAAACGGCTTGGAAAGTTTTTTTTTTGCAACCGATCGCCCTCCAATACCTAATTAACAGATTATTATGAGTGGAAAAATTGTGTAAATAATGGAAAATCCTATTGAATAACTACGGTTACAAAATACTAATACTTATGATATTCGATGATCAGCTTCAGTGATATATATACACTTGTATATATAGGCTGAGATTTATGGTCAATATTGTTGTATTTCTTGCCTCGTTTGAAGTTAAGTTAGTGAAAGAACCGAAACGAAATTTAGAGTATAGCACAAAATATAATTGAAATTTAGAGTATAGCACAAAATATAATTCACATTGAAACTATGATAAGTATTAATAAGTTCGAACCATAAAACTATTACTTAAGCGTTTACCCTAAGTATCTTGATATTAAAATAATGTATAGCATAGTTTAAGTGAATATAATTTAGTATCAAGAGGGTGTTCTTATAAATGTGTACCTTGATTGTCGTCTGAATTTCCGATGACCAATTTTGTATATGTCATTGTCGAGTCGATTGTTCAACAATTCTCTAATTAAGATCTATTCGTTCACTACCGTTGTCTTCTAGGAAATAGACGCTGACCTATCAGGATAAAAAGGACAAAACTGAAGTAGGAAAGTGAAAGCACACACTCCTACTGACGAACCAGAAAATAGCAATAGAATTTCTACTTAATTTTTTCTAAGAAAACTAAATGCATAATATAAAGAGTGAGAGAGATAATCTATATATATAGAATATCGGATTTGGAAATGTAATGAATAAAAACGTAAAGGAAGGGTTTAATTTATAGAAAACGAAGGGGTGGCAATCTGAACAGACGCAACTGTTCAGAACCAGGGGAGTGAATCTAGACATATTCAAAATATGGGGACCTATTTGTAAAAAGATGAAACTGACGGATTAAGACCGTTAAGGAAAAAAGATATAGTGTTTCAGGAACAAAAATTCGTTGAATAAAAAGATTAGGTGTGTTGGGAACACGCACCGCACCGTGGGTCCGGGACGTGGGACGCGGGTCACGGGTCCGGGACACGGGACGCGGGTCCGGGATACAGGTCTGGGACGTGGGAGGCGGGCCACGGGTCCGGGACACGGGACCCGGGTCACGGGACGCACCGCACGGGTCACCCCAATCGTGCACGAAAAAGTTAGAGACCCAAGCCCCAGCGGGAATTACTATGGAACAGTCAGGCTATATGACTGGTTCATAAGCCGTTGGCATAAAAAGGTGTCAAATGCATAGAAAAAAAAAATTTGATTAATATTTAAGTTTAGGGTAGGCCTCCATATGGTTATATATTTTTATTTGAGTTTTAGTGTGTTGTTCAATTTATTTTTTAATTTATCAAATTCTAATTTGTTGAAAAGAGAAAAAATAAATTAGTTATTGAAAAACATTATCTAACCATCCATTTTTTAATCTAACAGTGGTTAAGATGACTGTTTTATAAACAGTCAAATAAGCTGACTGTTACAAAGATACACTCGTCCCAACCATTAAACATATGATGGGTGTATATGAACACTCAATTCTCATAAAACCCACCAATGTAGGATAAAAGTTTTCAAAGCCTTTTTGTAAAAGTGAGTTCCGGATTTTGTGTGACCTCGGAAATGGAGGCTAATATATTTCACTCTCGTTATCGGTTTTGGACGTGCGACGTACCGTTTTAAAGTTCATATAACATACTTTGATTAGGTAGCAACCATGTTCTGTTTCGTGGTACTTAACATGTTTAAACCGGTCCTCAAAACCGGACAAAACCGGTTCGGTATATTAAATATATACCTATAATTCCAACAAATATTTCATATGATTTTGCCATTAATATATTGAAAGATAATATAACGTGGGATCATCTTATACTAATCCATGTATACACAACCCTTTATGTCAATCAGACAGCTCATCTGCTCCTCGGGACGAGCGGCAGTGCTCCCGTAGAGCGGCTTTAATTAACGATAGGTGAAACCCCTCGTTTAGGGGACAATGATGAGGCAAGGCTCCCATTTATCCTAATGTGATAATATCTCCCGGGACGATATGCCCCAAGTCCAGGAGGCTGGCCTTGCGCCGCCCTTACCGTGTTAAGGGATACTTGCTAAGATTATATTTTATTGTTTGGATGATACTTGCCAAGATTGTGTTTTATTGTTTTGATACGGTAGTTAGATATGTTATAATCAATCATATCTTCATATTAAAAATATTTGACGTCGATTTGATTTTCTCTTTCATTCCAAGTATATTTCCTTCTTGATAATAATTATTCGTATAGAACATCGTATCTCGTATCTAGGGTTCCGGTGAAGCGGAAAAAACCCTAACGTTGAGGGACTTTGTTGCTAACTACTGATTAGGTTAAATTAGTAGGGAAAAATCTTTTACTTAGACTAGTAAACTAGTAACCTCACGATTAAACGACTATCAAGTTATACCTTTTATTTTGTTTGGTGAATGATTTTTTTTTCTAAAATGACTTCAATTTTGTAAAACTATTAACAAACTGCAAAATGATTATATTAATTGCTATAAAGGTTTAATGCACAAACCAAAGACATTGAATAAAGTATATTAAAAAATGATGGGTTCCTCAAATGATTTTTTGTATCCGATTTAGAAATAATTACTTTTTTGTTTGGCCAAGTGTTTATTTCAAGTTGTTTTGATATTTGTTTAGTTAAGGTTAATTTCTAAATATTTGCCACGAGTTTTAAAAACTCAGGAACCCCTGCCTGATGATTAGCAGGGTGGCTCGTGCCAAGGCACGGGCTGGTGAACCAAAAACCATTTTGGTTTTTGTATTTTTCATGTAATGTATGCGTGTTTTTCGAAGTCGATATAAAAAGAGGTGAGTGTTTGCCCTAATTGTAAGAGCCACTATATAATATTAAAAAGAATTTAATATAGATAGGAGACAACATATATATTACACGTTTTTGTCATTTTTTTTTGTTTATTTGTACTCATTAAAAAAAAACAGTATCCCAACAGTTTTAAAACATTTTTCATGATATATGACTTGTTGCTCAAATTTATCAACAAAAGTGTTGCGCTAAGTGTTTATAATTATTGCTTTACTTTTGCTTTTTTTAACAAGTCGTATAGGAACGTATCAGTGTTGTTATCCTGTTATTTTCTTGTAATGTGTAACCAAACTTCTAGGAAAATTAAGTCACGTGATTTTTAAGAACAAATTAAAAAATTTAAACACCGTGTGCTTAACAGCATATAAACAATGAATATCTTTTTAACTTTTCAATATGGAGTGTTACGTACCGGCTTTCATAAAAGATGCTACATCCTAATTTTTAACTTCCTTTGTTATGCAAATTGCTTTTACTAGAAGCTGGAGTTGGAAATGGGAAATAGCCATTGAGGTTATTTGCATGCTTTGATGCCAAATCCGTTGAACGATTTTTATTGGCTTCCCATTCGAGCAAATATTATAGAGTTTTTAACAAAAACATAATTAAGATAGAAGGTTTAGTGCATGTTCAGTATGACGAAACTTTTCCTAAATATCCCCAACGATCAAATATTGAAGAGGATGTTGAAGATATTTTAGAAAACCCACCTATTTTCCAAAACCATTCAAATGCTATGGTGGATGATAATGAGGTTACCCGTTACTCATGAACAACTTTCACATGATTTTGAAAACGACACTTGCACTCACACTGGATTACCTTAAGAGAGCAGATTTGCAAACTAGCAGTCTCAAAATTTAATAATCAGGAACCAGAACGATAACATTAGGACAGGTTCTGCCTTTGACTCATACAAGTTTTATGTATTTCTCTCTCAAGTCGAGCCAAATTCGTGTGACGAAGCTCTTTTAGGTAAAAATTGGGGAAATTATATGCACGATGAGTTGTACCAATTTGAACGTACCGACTTTAGTTCCTAGACCAATTATGTGCCTGTCATTAGAACAAGGTGGATATACCAAAACAAAATGGATGAATTCGGTATAGTTACTCGTAACAAGGCATATCGACAAAAGTTACACTCAAGGGGAAAAGATTGACTTTTAGGAAACCTTTAATCATGTTTTACGCCTTAAAGCTATTTGCATGCTTTTAGCTTATTCATCCGACAAACGCTTTAAATTACTTCAATTGAATGGTAAAAGAGCTTTTATAAAGGGTTTTATTAGTGAGCAAGCTTATGTTGAACAACCACTCGGCTTTATAGAAAACAATTTCTCAAATCATGTGCTTAAACTTAAAAAAGTCATTTATGATTTGAAGCAATCACTTTGACCTTAATACGAAAGATTTAGCAAATTTCCTATTGAGAAATGGTTCTTTAAAGATTTTGTTTCTCTGTTGGCCCGTGAGGCTAAATCTTAGAGAGGGAAAGTAAATAATAAAAAAGATATGATACCACGATATATAAAGGTTTGACAAATCCGCATAGTGCTCTCCCCGAAATTATTTTACCGGCTATTATCACTATAATCTTCAATCCAAGATTACATATCCTGACGAGCTAATCAATCGATTTGCTCACAATCTATCCGAGTATACAATCTTGATACAAGTGCAAAAATACACAAAATGTGAGTCAACGACTCCCACTCAATCTATGAGTATACTGAATGACTTGACCTATAGTTTTTAATCTAACACTTACTTAATAAGCATTTACCCAAATACTCACTCACAATTAACTTTATAAGTTTATTCTTTATAATAATGTAACCACACTCTTCATTTTATTTTTTCTAAATAAGCTAATTTGTGAGATTTTGATGTTGTTAGAGCTTTGATCTCCTTTCTATTCGTTTTTCCCTTTTTGAGCTTTTTACTCTTTGATGCAGTTTTGGGTTTGTGATATTGATGGAGGTTGAAAGAGAGTGTAAGAGATAGGTACTGAGGAGAGAATGATGTGTGTATAAAGGTTCAAAAGTACTTATGACCGTTAAATTTTGTTTTGGGAAAAGTATGTTGGGTAATAGTTTTTTTTGGTAATTAAAAAAGTGTTTTTTTTTAATTCTGACATATGACCCACCGGTGGGTGTCTTCTGATTTATTGGTGGGTGAATTTTTGCTTGGTTTTAGAACTTTGACTCACTGGTGGGTGATACCTGCGAAAAATCCTCCTTATTCTGTCTACTTGACCTACATGTGTGTTAGCACTAATTTACTCGTTCGGACTCCGAATCGATTTCCGTTCGAACCGTTAGTTTCGTTATTAAATGCTCTATCATTTTAAGTCCTGAAATATACATTATTTATTTTTGGAAAATATCAAGTATTATATTATCGAATAAAGAATTTGTAAACTAACTGAAATCATTAATACATTTATAATCAAAATTAATATTTGAACTCATGGTTCATCCGATATCATATTCATGTAAAACCCTTATATGTAAAGAATTTTCTGAGACTATGCAGACGTAATTTGAAATGAGTATGATGGGTGAACTCATCTACTTCTTAATATTTGGCTAGATTTTAGTACTTACTTGCTAGTAGAATCGATATTATGTTTAGCGTATACATGTGCTATATTTCAATCTCCTCATAGGGATTCCTAGGTTGTTGTTGTCCAAAAAATCCTTAGATATCTGTTAAGAATCATAAATATTGGTTTATTCTATCCACATAATTCGAATTTAGAATTGTTATGATTATCAGATTCTGTCTTCGTCGGAAGTACAACCGATTCTAAAAGTACCAATCGGACATGTCATTTTCTTGAACACTCACTAATTTATTGGGTCACCAAGATGCAATTATGTATTGCTTTGTCAACAAACAAAAAAACGCAAAAAGTAAGTGGGAACCAACAAATTTATTTAAATAATTAATTCATAAAAGTTAGATGTCATATATACTTATATCTGTTAAATTATTACTTAATATTAATGACGTCACATGTATGAAGTTACTCTTCAAAACTTAACGATAAGGTTAACAAGTGATTACATTAGTATGTTGAAAAGCATGTACAATGTGAAGATGAAAGTGTAATTTATCTAACATTAGAAATTACGGATCTATTGTGGTTAATCTTTAGATGCAAATAAAGGCAAGAGTTCAAAATTGTCATGTTTTAATCTCTATTACTTAATATATTTTCGTTGATTTCAATAAATTTTCGTTCCATCTCATAATAGATATCGAAATATTTTCGTTGATTTCAATAAATTTTGTCTCTTATAACTGTTTCTTTGCATGTCACGTCATGAGAAAAGATGGAGTATAAAAAAATTGCTTAAATTTTTAGTTTGCATCAAAAGTGTATGTATGCTTGATATCAAGATGACATCTCGATGACATAATGTTTTTAGGCTTTAATGTATACGCATCGTTGGGTTGACATCCTTTAGCTTTCCTATATTTAAACCGAACACATATACATGCAGGCTCTATAAAAACAGTTCAGAAAACGGAAATGAAGACAACCCTAGTATTTCTTTGCATTCTCGTTCCCCTCTCCAAAGCAAAACTTCAAGTTGGTTTCTATGACCACACATGCCCTCAAACAGAACAAATAGTTAGAGACGTGGTTCAAAAGCAATTTGCTTTCGATCGTTCAATAACCGGAGTCTTACTGAGGTCACACTTCGTGGACTGCGTTGAAGGGGTAAAATTAAGTTTAATTCCGACAAAAAAGATAAACTAGTTTTTACTTTCACTAGGCAAATGTCATCTATGAGTATAGCAGGATACTTTGTAGTTGACAAGTGATTTTTTGTGTGTGGAGGAAGCGCATAGGTCGGCAACTCGCCGGTAATAGATGCAATTTACAAGCAATTACTAAACATACTTATCGCATGAAATAGTAGTAGAATGAGTGTTTTTGTTCATAATTATCATATAAATAGATTTGCAATTATTTTGCTTTCTACTAACTCAATATCCAAAGTAATACCATTCTCATCCATGCCGAATTTAGAATACTTAATAAGAGTTCGCTTTTGTTCCTCACTTCCTCTAGTAAAATCAGTCCCACTAAAGCTCTAAAGAAAGGCTGTCCGTGGCGAAATTGCTCATATAAGCAGGATTATTTAATTAATTTGCAAACACAGACACACAAAAGTCAAATAAGCAGGATCGTGGCGAAATTGCTCATATATATTTCAACAGACAATTCTCATTTAAAATATAAATTATATAAATGAGTTCTTTTAGCATAAACTTGCTTATGCCTGTAAGGTAAGTTTATTTCTTTTGCTGGGCATACGCTAAACCTTGCATATGCCGAACAATATAGGTCGCCCAAGTGGTTCGGGGTCTAGTATACCCCGCTCGGGTTCCCTGTTACCTCCAATGTGAGTGTAATTATTATATAAAAAATAAACCTTGCATATGCCTATAATTTAAGTTTCTAATTACCCGAATGTGGTATACTACTTATAAGAAGCATCTTTATGTTCAGCCAATGCTTAACTTTGTTTGTGCGACAGTTTAAAAAAACTAGATAAATTTATACCATCAACAGTAAATACATCAACAATTTTATTCTAGAAGTTATATACTTTACCGATGCATCTGCCATTATACTTTTATCATAAAGATAATAACACTATAAAGTTGGATTGCAGTGCCCAACATGAGGATACTGCAACGATAATTCCCAATATTTTTTGTCAAACATCGTTTTATTTCCTGATTCTTCCAATCATTCACAGGGTTGCGACGCATCAACTCTAATAGGCACAACTCCTTTAAATTTGTCAACCTCGGATTCCCGCCTAACAAAATCTGACCGGGTAATTCAACTCATACATGAAGCTAAAACAAGGTTGGAGGCCACATGCCCCAAGATAGTGTCTTGTACAGATATATTCACATTAGCAACCCGAGATGCAGTGGCTTTGTCCGGTGGTCCCCAGTACAACATACCTACTGGTAGGCGCGATGGGGTCTCTGACTCAAGCTTTGTAAATATACCTGGAGCAAACGATCCAGTTTCAGTGGTATTGCATTTCTTCCAATCTATAGGCTTTAGTACAACTGAGGCTGTTACTCTTATGGGTGCACACTCAGTCGGAGTTGCACACTGTTTTAATTTTAAAAATCGGCTCTCTAATTTTAATAATACCAGTAAGCCGGACCCTGATATGGACCCTAAATTAACTCGAAAGCTTGTTAGAATATGTGAAGGCCAATCAGATAAGTCGGCTGAAACTCCCACAGCATTTCTGGATCAAAACACTTCATATGTTGTTGATAATGAGTACTATAAGCAAATTCTTAATAAGAGAGGGGTAATGCAGATTGACCAGCAATTTGCTTTACATGAGATGACTGCTCCAATAGTTGCTGCTTTTGCAGACAATCCTTTGTTATTTGAACGAAGTTTTGCCGAAGTCATGGTAAAATTGGCATCCTCTAATGTCATTGTTGGAAATAATGGAGAGATTCGAACGGATTGTGGAGCTTTCAATGCATCCAAGCAATAAAAAAATAGTATGAATTAGAAGAAATACCAAGAAGCTCGTCTGATTTTACCGTACCTGGTTCCAATTTGTTTTGCATGTTAATCTCTAAACCTTAATCAGTCATATTGAGGAAAACTTGGCTAAATATGTTTTGCACTTTATTTACAGTTTTATGTTTGTTGAAGATGTTCGTAAGTTGTTTTTCACTGTTGTAATCAATTATAACTTTGTCGTCTCATATTATAAAATGTAAATTCATATTCATGGCTAAACTTCCAAGTTTTAGTTAACCATATCTTTATGTAGTTAAACCATGTGAATGTTTGAATTTTTATTTATTTTTCTAAATTAAACTCATATATTACCATCAAACCCCAACCAATTACAACAACTTTTCACATCACATGAGCTGCATAAGAGAAAATAAAATAAACTTTACCCTGAACTAACAAGAAAGTTATTTATGAAGTAAGATAAATAATCAAAAGTCCGTTTGGTGAGAATGCATCCAAACATTAAAGCATTGAGCCCTCTCTTTGCCGTATCTACTCTTCCGATCATTAATCCAATTAATTCCTTTTAGTAAACACTGCAACAAAAAGTCATGTGTGTTGTTACAGTGTTTGTTATTATTAATGTCACTAAACACTTTATCGTCGGAATAGCAAGTATCGTCGGTTAAGATCACTATAAGAAAAAGTTTATTTAACATCATAATTTTTTCGGTTATGTTGCTAAAGTGGTTGTTGCTAAATTTTAGCAACAAATTATGTTGCTATTTGTTGCTAAACTGTTGTTAAAATTTAGCTAATTTGTTGCTAAAATTTAGCGACAACCACTTTAGCAACATAACCGAAAAAAAATTATGATGTTAAATGAACTTTTTCTTGTAGTGGGTTAAACACGTCATCTTTAAGGATGGGATGACACTGATAGGTTTAATTCAGTAAGAATAGCTAAAGGTATCATCAATCATACCCATCAACATGTCAGCAATTCTACCAACGCAGTTAATCTTACAATCTCTCTTGATCATCACACCTTTCACATTAACTCAGTCCTCAGGTTCTTTTGCTTTACGTATTTGGTTGTGAAACCAAATAGAGAACCCATAAAGTGCAAAGTAGAGGTAGCGCAGTACCAACAAAAAAAATGAATCACAACAAATCTAAAGTACTTGAAAAACATGCTCTATCCATTTTAAACATGCCCACTATAAATATTCTTGCATTTTGAGATTCAAATAATTCATATTTTTTTCAAATTTATTATTTTGGAAATCTAGTTACGAAAATTATGCATTCCAAGAAGCACATAAAGTAAAATAGAACGGATCGGACGGAGTATTATAAAATAAATGAGTGTCCCTAGTGAAGAAGCAAACCCCATTTTCCATGTAAAAAAGGACCGAGTAGCTGGAGATATATATATTAATATTATATGTATGTATGTGTGTGGTGGGAATTATCTCAGAGACTTAATCAACTGTTTATATATTTTTTATATTTTATTTTTGTCAGTTATATTAATTATTTATATAATTAATATTTTATGGCAAGAAAATAACCATCTATCTACATGACAACAATTATTGATTATGATGCTGTTACATAGGTTATATGTTACTATTTTTATTTACTTTTTGTTTTTAACTTTGATGATACGTTATATGTATTAAATATTAAACAAAAATTGAGAATTCGGGTTTTGTATGATTATGTATGGTTTTATGTACTAATCAATGATTCTCGCTTAGTTATTTTGAATAGTTGCGTCTTTTGGTTTAAATAAATGGTTGAAACCTTTTCAAGTGACACCTGTCTGATTATTATAAATTAAGTTATTCGTCAAAAAGATTACTCACTTTTACTTTTCTCGAGTTCAATTTACCCTAACAGAAATTCTAGAATTCTACTGGGATTCTCGAGTTCAGAGACTTGGTTGTATCATGTAAACGATTTACTAGTAACCCGTTTGTAAATGTTGTACAGTGTGGGTAAATATCGTTTTGAGGAACCGATCTTCGTGTCTCTAATTAAGCCATAATGTTTTTATAGTTTTCCTTCTGTTTCACTAAAATTAACTCTTCCGTTATTAGAATTTATCAACATCAAATGCTTTATTTTAAGTTCCAATTTTTGAAATAAGTGTATTTCTAATATTTCTGCTGCTACCTTCCGGCATATATTTGACACTAAGGCTATTCATTCTATCACTGCTATTTTTATTTTTATTGTGAATATTTTGTGTGTCCATATTATATTCTCTTTTCTATTTTACACTTGTTTTTGCACTCGGTGTCGGGTTGTACTAGGATTTCTAGACTTAAATCTTTTCTATTGAGTTGTCCAACCCTTGAAAGAGGCTCATATTGCATAAGTTCACATGAATGTGTAGGTAAATAAGGGATTAAGAAAAAACTTGAAATAATCCTCTTTGTTTGCCATTATACCTTACACGACTTATTTCCTTTTTAATTAAACTGCAATTGCCATGCATACTTAAAGGTAATCTTAGTTGGTGGAAGTTATAGGGAACAAACAAATGATAAAATTAGAATTTTAGCAATTTTAGTGTGGATTATGTTTTAGTTAATTTATTTACGTAATAAAGCCTTACCAAATGGAGTAAAACAAATGGCAAACATTTTAGAGAAACAAATAACACTTTTATGGGAGTTTACTCTTTTTTTCTTACAAGAGTTTTTTATCTTAGAATTCTAAACTGATTGATTTATCATGCTTACATTAGAGCATTTGACTCTTTAAGAATCTCTATATGTACAAAGTTATACAATATTGGTTACTTTTGATACACGTCATCACAACTTTATCTATAAAGTTAAATATTTTCCAATTACTCTCTAGATGTATACAGAAATTGGAGAGAAATATATTCGAAAATAGATCGGACCCCATCCCAATTATTTCGTTTTTGCATTCATATTTTGTTTTTGCTCTCTCTCTAAGATGACTTTCACCCTTGGCTATTTATATTCAATTTATGACCTTAGGATTACTCTCTCAAAGTCTATTTCGTCAATAAAGGTTTCATGCCCTTTTTCATTTTCTGTCATCATCATTATTAAAAGAAGATTAGATATTCTCTCTCTTCCTTTTCATTCCCTACCTCCGACTTGCTTATGAGCTGTTGTCGGACGTTGTCGTATCATCATATCTCTCAGCCTGTTTGTCTCCGACGAAGGTGAAAGTAGGACGAACACTAACCAGGTTTTCTTCATTTTTTATTTTTTGCCCCTTCTACCTAACTTTGATTTGGTTTTGATTATTAAAAAATTCCATTAATTAATTTATTGAAGTCGATTACTAGTACACTGACATCAAAACTGGACTGTGATTGTAATGGGGGATTTGAGTTCATGGTTCACTGGATGTGATCTATGTATTGTGGGAAAGACAAGGAAAAAATAAATAAATAAAGTTAAAAAACAGTAGTGTATTATTTTACTAAGATATATTTTTCTTTATACAAAACTGATGTGTAATTTTCGGAATTTTACCATACAAGTCTCTTATAGAACTCTCTAACCTTATATTTATACAAGTCTCTTAGTTATTATTTACTATATAATAGAAAGAGATAGTGAAATTGACCGTTTGAATATATTTTATAACATTTATACCTGATCTTCAAATATCTCCAACGTTGAATTGAACATTTATGCAAGGAGATATTGGTTCTAGAAAGTACCAGAACAACCAAACATGCTGTCAGATATAAGCAAGTGGGAATATTGCCACGACCATAACTTAACTCTCTCGTCAACTTATGATTGGAGTGAGTGATTCAAATTGCTAGATATCATTGGAATGAAGGACATATATGAAAAATAATCAAGTTCAAAGGAGAGATGAATAAGGAGATATTCAATCATCAATATGTCAACTCAATTAAAATATTCGCAAAATCAGCTCATCAAGGTTTTTAAGTCCTTTGGAAATTGATTAAGACAAACTATTTCGAGGTGTTTCAAAGCTTAAAAATGTTCACCAACATACATAATATATGTATACATTTTCCATTGACATTGGAAGAGATCATATCGCGAAGATATTATGCCTAGAAGATGTCAACTCAACATGCCAATTCTGTCCAAAAATAAGCAATGAATGTCTGTGTCGGACAGTCGTGTACACTTCATTTTACGTGTCGGACATTTCACCTCCCATGTCCTTGCCGTATTGGCATGTTGACCACTCGGACACTTTCACGGGCACGCATTGAACACTTTTTAAAACGCATTTGACACTTTAATGGCACGAGAAACATAAATTATAGTACTACAAAGTTTTTAGAGTTTCAAAATTTATAATTTTATCTCAATAATTAACAACAGTTAGATAAATAATGTAATTATTACTAATATTTTTATGTTCCAATTAAAAAACATTATAATTTTTCATGTTTTTGTAAACAATATATAAATAAATCCATATAAATAATATATTTATTATTATTTAATTGTGGTGTACAATCCGTGCCGTGTCCTAAATTTTAGATAAATCCATTTTGTCGTGTCTGTGTTTTGTCGTGTCAGACACACGAATCTGTGTCCGTTCTACATAACTTGCTATACAATTAATGATTAAAATTATTTTGGTTTCCAAATAAAACAAAAAAAGTTTACCTTTCATCACGTCATAACTTATTAAAAGGGTATATTGACCCACTAATAAAATTATTAACACCATTAAGGGTAACAAAACTCGACAATTTTTAATAGAATGAACACCAGAAAAACACATGGAAAATACATTTATTGTACTGTATTATCTGCTTTTTAACGATTTAGGTATCAGACTATCAAAGTTAACAATTGACATACTGAACTATCATAATATTCACACTTCAGGTATTGACGTTAATTTAGTTAGATGAAATTTAGTTTCACTTTTTATTTTAGTCATATTTTTTTTAATTTGTATAAATTTAATGATGCATTTTCAAAACATTACAATTTATAATATTTCTATTAAAACATATACATACATAATAAGTATGTCAGTTTAAAAAATATATTATTTGACTAGATTTTCTTTGATTTTTTTTTCTAAAATAAAAAAAATTATAATTTCTTTTTACACTTTCTCTAAAACGAAAATAAAGTAAGTTTTAGATTTATGATATTCGAGCAAAAATTATTTGAGGCCACATCATTATTTGAATACTTTCATGTAAAAACGGTAAGAAAATTATTATTTTTTCAAAAAAGTATTCATTTTTTATAAATAGAATATATTTGTTAAGTATTTATAATTTATTTTTATACACAAACATCATCTAGAATTTACATTATTTGCAATAATATGTCTACATGCATTATATTATATATATATATATATATATATATATATATATATATATATATTTCTATATACATTAATATAACATATATATGTGTGTGTGTGTGTGTGTGTATTATATACATACATATATATATATTTTTGTTTATATATGATATAATTATATATTTTTAAATTTATACTAAAATGAGACATTTCAAAAAATTAAGTGTTAGATTTATATAACTTACAAAGAATAGGACTAAAATAAAAATTGAAACTAACTTACATCCAACTAATTTAATGGTGATACCTGAATTGTGAACATTATGATAGTTCAGTACGTCAATTGTTAATTTTGGTAGTATGATACCTAAATCGTTAAAAGTAGATAGTACAATACACAAAAAGTAAGTTTCTGCGCTTTTCCAGAACAGTTTTTCAAATAAAATTAGCATACTCACGATTGCTAAATTTTTCATTGCACCATAAAAAGCAGCAGTAATAACTCTTAATATTCAGAGGTGCCACAACTTTCAGAATACAAGTCACGGTACATTAACTATTGAAGTATTTTGGTTGCAAGCTGTCATGTTAGTAATGTCTAGGGACTTATCTGACATAAAGTTAAAGTGTAACCGTCACATTTTCTATTTGACTATACCATTTCGGTAAATAGTTTGATAGGTAGTTAGAGATAGTGACCTGGCGTATTGTGATTGGTCTAAGATGATATCCAGCTCACTAATACAGTATAAATGATTTGTAATTGTTTACATTGGCGGTTAATGAAAAATAAACACAGATGAGCAATAGCTTCATTTTCTCTCTCTAGATTTATCAATTTCTCATGGTATGAGAGCGAAAAAACTTCTTCTTCGCTGCGATTATGTGATCATCTAGGTATGATTTATGCTATTCGTTGACATTATCAGAGAGAGTGTGTAACATTGTTTTTCCCGTAATTTTCTCGTTTTCCCCCAATTTTTAGGGTTTTTAGTTCATCGAAATTGGATACTGGTAGTTGAATCTTCTATTTGCTCGTTCACATTGTTCCTTTTGGGTTGAGTAATTCGTTTGATTAGCTAAAAAAATGGGTTTTACACCACCTTTGGGACATAATTCTCCAATTATGGGAAATAATCTCAATAATGGGAGAAATAATCTGTTTGTTGATATAACTGCTACTCCTTATTATATTGGGACTGGTGATACTTCTGGTTCTGGATTGGTGAATCAGATATTAACTACAAATAATTTTCATACTTTGAAAAGAGCTATGGAAATAGCATTAGGAGCTAAGTATAAACTAGGGTTTATAAATGGGGCTTTACCTTGCCCAAACCCTAATGATCATCTTCATTAGTAATGGATTAGATGCAACTTAATAGTACAGTGTTGGATTCTTAACTCTATGAGTAATGAGATTGGTCAATCCATTTTGTACACTGATACTGCTGCAAAAATGTGGGCTCTTTTGGAGTCTAGATTTGCTCAAGGAAATGAAGCTAGCGTTTTTGAACTGCAATAGTCTCTATATTCTTTACAACAAGAGAGTTTGACTGTTTCTGAATTCTTTATGAAACTGGAAGGTATTTGGAATGACCTGAATATAGCTTGTCTTGTACCTAGATGCACATGTGGGATATTATCTGGCTGCACATGTACATTTCTAGATAGGTTATATGAAAGAGAGCATACGATATTCAGAATGATATTTTTAATGAGACTCAATGAGAGTTATTCATGTATAAGAGGTCAAATTCTCATGATGAAACCGGTGCCAAGTATAAGTGAGGTTTATAATTTGGTTATGACTGAAGAAAAGCAGAAAGGTGTGAGTTCTAGTGGAAAGGGGATACTTGAGAATGTTGCTATGATGGTGGAGAAGAATGCATCACAACAATTTGCACATGGTGGTTATGGGAATAAATATCAGAAAGATCAAAGGAATATGTTGAAATGTTCATATTATGGAGGGGTTAAACACACAAATGAGAAATGCTGGAAAATTCATGGTTACCTTTCCAATTGGAAACCAAACGGATCTTATGGTGTTAATAATACACCAACTACTCATTTGGCTACCACTGATCAACATATGACTCGGGGTCAATTTCATCAACTTTACACCATGTTTAGCAATCAAATGACAGTTTCTTCAGGTGGGGAAAACAAGGAGAATTATCAAACTGCAAACTTGGTTGACAAATGTGCAGATAATGGTACTATCTCTTCCTTTTCTTGTACGTTGGCTCTTACTCCTATGAATATTGGAGATTTTGGTAATAGGTGGGTTATAGACACGAGTGCTAATGAGCACATGGTGAACTCCACTAATTATCTTGTTAATGTATCTGAAGTTCAAAATTCCCAAGTTACTCTACCTAATGGGAGTAAAATTAATGTTACTCACATAGGAACAATAATGTTCAAAACAGGATTATCACTTTACAATGTCTTATGTGTCCCTAGTTTTGGATTTAATCTAATTTCAGTGAGCAAACTAATAGAACAATCCAGATGTAGTTTGAGTTTTCATGCACATAAATGTGTGATACGTGATCTAAAGACTATGAGAATGATTGGGGAAGCTTACCAATCTAAAGGGTTGTATTTTCTGCAAGATTTTACTGAGGAAAATGTGTGTGTTTCTTCTACATTGGTATTTTCAGCTGTTTTGTGGTAACATCCTTCCAAGTATAGTATGTCTTTGCTGAATAAAGAACTTTCTTTGAAGAATAAAATAGATATAAATCCCTATGATATATGTCATTTTGCTAGACAACACAGGTTGCCTTTTTCAATGAGTAATATTCACTCTGATGGGGTTTTTCATATTGTACATATGGATATATGGGGTCCTTATTGTAAGACAACTGTAGGGAACTACTCTTATTTTCTTACAGTGGTTGATGACTTTTCCAGATGTACCTGGGTGTTCTTAATAAGAAATAAAGGAGAAGTTTATGATATTGTTCATAATTTCTATGAAATGGTTAATACTCAATATGGAAAGAAAATTAGAATTCTAAGGTAAGATAATGGACCATAATTCAACTTAATTAATTTTTATAAAGAAAAAAGAATGCTACATCAAACCTCATGTGTAGAAACAGCACAACAAAATGGTGTTCTTGAAATAAAACACCAAGATTTGTTGAATAAAGCTAGAACTTTTAGATTTCAAGCTCATTTACCAATTAGTTATTGGGGAGACTGTGTGTTGACTGCAGCACATGTGATCAATAGATTACCAACTATTTTGTTACAAGGTAGGTGTCCTTATGAAGTTTTGCATAATAAAACACATGATTATGCTCAGCTGAGAGTGTTGGGGTGCTTATGCTATGCTACAACTTTGGTTACAGGAAGAAAGAAATTAGATAGTAGAGCAAGAAAATATGTATTCTTGGGGTATTTTTTTGGGTCTAAATGTTATAAGTTGCTAAACTTGGTCACCAAAAAAACTTTTGTCTCTAGAGATGTGATTTTCTATGATGACATTTTTCCTTTTGCTGAATCCACAAAGGGAAATACACCATTTTTTACTCATTCTCATGTGATAGATGAGGATTTCTCAACTTATTCTTATGGTCAACACACGGACAATGATACAACTAGTTCTTCTGATACAGTACATAGTGATGTACATGTTGAAAGCACTATAAATAGTGAGAGGAATACAACAGATGTAGTTGTGCCCTCACATTCTCCAGTTGCACTTAGACACTCTACAAGAATCAGAAGAAGACCTGGTGTTTTGGAAGACTTTCATTGTCCTACTCTGTTTATTAATGGAAGTGCAAATTATAGTACTCTTCTTCCTATTCAAGGTCAGCTTTCTTATAAGAATCTCTCTCCATCCTATAAAATTTTTTTGCCTATCCGTTGATGTAGAAAAGAAACCTGGTACTTTTCTTTTAGCTTCTAAAAATAAAAAGTGGGTGAAAGCAATGCAAGATGAGATACATGCTCTAGAGTTTAATAAAACCTGGAGTATAGTTGATCTGCCCCAAGGAAAAACTCCCATTGGCTGTAAATGAGTTTATAATATTAAGCATAAAGCTGATGGTAGTATAGAGAGATATAAACCTAGACTGATAGCTAAGGGATACACTTAATTAAAGGGTATTGAATTTGAGGAAACTTTCAGTCATGTGGCGAAAATTACCACAGTTAGGACTTTATTAGCAATAGCTGGTGTAAAAGGGTGATGTTTACATCAATTGGATGTTAATAATGTTTTCCTTCATGGGGAGTTGAATGAAGAAGTTTATATGAAATTGCCACCTGCTTTTAATATTAACGGGATGAACAAAGTGTGTAAGTTGCATAAGTCCTTATATGGACTCAAGCAAGCTAGTAGGCAGTGGTTTACAAAACTTTCTACAGCCTTGATAACTTTTGGTTTTGTTCAATCCTATGTTGATAGCTCACTTTTCACTTTGAAGAAAGATGGTGACTTTCTTGTTCTGTTAGTATATGTGGATGACATAATACTTGCTAGTGCCACAAAGACTCTTATAGACAAAGTGCACTCCATATTGGAGAGTTAGTTTCATCTTAAAGATCTTTGATCAGTAAAGTATTTTCTATGCCTTAAGATAGCTCGATCTGATAAAGGGATTTCTGTTTGCCAAAGAAAATTTACCCTAGAATTACTTGAAGAATCTGGATTATTGGGGTGCAAACCTGTAGATTTTCCAATGGACACTAAGTTGAAATTAACCAAAAATGACACCTTACCATTGCTTGATACATAACCATATAGAAGAATGGTTGGTAAACTTCTTTACTTAACTATAACTAGGCCAGACATTGTCTATGCAGTAGGATGTTTAAGTCAGTTTGTGAGTAGACCATGCCAGAGTCATTTTGATGCAGCCTTGCGTATTTTGAGATATCTAAAGCACATACCTGCACAAGGTCTATTTTTCTCTTCCTTGCATGATTTGGTTTTGAAAGGTTATTGTGACTCAGACTGGGCTTCTTGTGTGGATACAAGGAGATTCTTTAGTCTCATGGAAGAGCAAAAAGCAAAGCATTGTGTCTAGAAGCTCTGCTGAGGCAGAATATATGGCTATGGCTATAGCTAGTTGTGAGTTTGTTTGGATGAAGCAGCTTTTCATGAATTTGGGAATTATTCTGGACAAGTCTGGTGTTCTATTTAGTGATAGTCGGTCAGCTTTAGCTTTGGCAGCAAATCCAGTTTATCATGCTCGCACCAAGCATGTGGAGATAGACTTTCACTTTATTAGAGAAAAATTGGCAAAAAGGGTTTTACATATTCTTCATGTTTATACAACTCATCAAGTAACATATTTGTTCACTAAATCTCTGGACTCACAACAGTTTCATTTTTTATTGTCCAAGCTGGGTGTTCATGATCTGTACATTCCATCTTGAGGGGGTGTATTGAATTATTTTGGGTGCAAGCTGTCATGTGAATAATGTGTAGGGACTTATCTGACATATAGTTAAAGTGTAACTGTCACATTTTATATTTGACTATACCATTTCTGCAAATAGTTTGATAGGTAGTTAGAGATAGTGATATGGTGTATTGTGATTGGTCTAACCTGATATCCAGCTCACCAATACTGTATAAATGATCTGTAATTGTTTACATTGGCGGTTAATGAAAAATAAACACATATGAGGAATAGCTACTTTCTCTCTCTAGATTTATCAACTTTACCGTTTTCATTTTCTTAGAATAAAAAAATCCATTTATCCAAGACATTAACTTACATCCACAAGTTACACATGCAAAATCTTGACATTACCAATTTGCATGGAATAGTTACAATATTAATAACAACATATCAACTGCGGAATGAAACGTGTATTCTTCAAATTATTCCAACTGGCTACCGTTACAAAATATTATTTATAACATATGTATGCATGTTTTTATCCACTGCTAGTGCCGCCACAAACAAGCTAGTAGCATCCTATATTCCAAACATTTTGTTTATCCAATTAATCTTAGTTAATGTTGCTTACACGTATCAAACTGTCTAATATCGTAGTAAACCAAATATATACTAATACTTTTAATTTACAGTTATGGTCTAATATCTTCCCCGCTTCATCGACATTATAGTCTATATATAAAACTATGTATATGTCTACTCATGAATGTACACAGAGAATGAATGTCGTGTAAAACAATATACATATTATACACACTAAAAAATGCACTACTCATAACTGACAGTTTAAAACCGGAAAACGGGTTTTCACAAAAATCCCCAAAAATGTAAAAATTATCTTAAAAACATCTTCGTTTATTCAGACGGAAACACCAATCTGTTCAATCTAAAAATTTGTAAGAAAGTGATTTTTTAAATAACTATCTTAGAAGCAAAAATAATTTTTTGTAAATCTATACAATGAAATTATTGGCACAACGTACAAAACATGAGAAATAGTGTTTAAAACTGTTAGATACGTTGTTTCGAAACACAATAATTTCTAAAAAAAATTTTACATAAAAAACATAAATTTTTTTCCTCAAATAAGTTAGACTCACAAACAAGCTGTAACACAAGAGACTGTAACACAAGCAGTTGGCACTTTAGCCCTATTTGTCCTACTAGCTTTCTGCTTTTGACTGAATATGACATTGTGTTTCTAAGGTACGACTTCTATCACATGTGGTTCGACTGAAACGGTATCGAGTCACGGTCGAATAGTTGATGGTGCAGGATACTATTTCTATATGTATGAATGTGTGTGTGTATTGTGCATTTATTTTTTTTCATGGAAAAATTAGAAAAAAATGATTAAATTAAGGCCATCGTAGTTTAAGCATTATATTTGCAACCCCTTAACCCCTTGATTATTCGATAGAATAAATGAGAATTTTAAAGTTTTAAAATCTACAACTAAATTGCATTCAAAACAATTAAAACAAGGATTTCCTGTAAGTTTATTATAACTTATATAATTATGTTACAAACATAATAAGTTAGGATCTTATTCCTACATGATGATCATACATTTAACGTTACGAAAAGTATGTCGAAACGCATACCTTGAGCCATGGGAATACTTGTGAGCTCGAGACTTGAACACGGACTTGATTGTTGAGTTTCTCCCCCTTACCTATGTTATTTCTTATAATTTTTTGGTGTGTCTCAAAGTGATGGATTTGAGTCCTTTATATAGGTGGGGAGAGGACTCAACCTCACAAAACTTAAATAAATGTTTTACATAATTACCAACAATTGAGCATTCACTATTTAAAATTTTGTACCTGTAGGCAACCAAAATCTACTTATATGAATGCTTGATAACATTTCGTTAATATTTATTCAATACGGATCAAAGCATGTGTTGTGTTTGATATAACTTTTAAATATTAACAAACGAAAATAAGTATAGAAACACAAACGGGAAAACTATTTCATACTCCAACCCTTTCGGTAGCTCTAACATGATCCGACCATGTAAGAGAGGGTGAGGGTTGGTGCAGCTAAGGCTGCTTAAAAACCGCCCTTACTAAGATACAAAGTATCAGCCGAAGTCTTGCCTTGCCATCGCATCATATTAGGCGAGCCTATTCGGGAAAGATTTATAATTTTCCAACCTTAATGTGAGTCTAAACTTGTTCGTAAGCTTTTAACTACATTTACATAATTGTAGTATTAACAATTTTCTTATATGCACATTTCAAATCAAATGAGTTACATGTAAACCCGTTTCGACGAATAAAACTTGTATTAAATATTCGTAACCTCCTATCTTAATGTTGTTTAAGCAACCAATTTGATTTACATGTCAATTTAATAAAGTTATCGGGGTATGATATAACAATTAACATTATAATTGCACAAAACAATTTTACTACTAGAAATGTTTCGGAAGTACATCAAAATTGCTATTATACCTACTTATTAATAGTTCATTATGCTAGTTTTAGAAACCAACCCATTATAAATTCATTAACAAGAACTATTTAGCACATGACAATTGAGAAATGTACAGTCGTATAAACATGACATTATTCATGCTAAATATTTGCATGCATTCAATTCCAAAACAAGACATGGTAATCATATCATAACTCATAAAATATATAATGGAATTTTCTATCGCTTGAGTCACATTCATTATTCATATGCAAGCAAATAAAAACATTTGATGTACCAAGTTATACTAGTACTTAACATGAATATGTAGTATGTGTTGTAGGATATTATTGGGTCTATCTTGGACTTTCCTAGCATATGTAACTCTACCCTCTATTATATAAAGAGGGCCAGAGGTCTCTTGATGTATCTCTCTACAATCATATTAATGAATAAACACTTCGTCTGTTGTTTCTCCTATCTCTCTATATCTATACATATCTCTCTATATCTATACATATCTCTATATATCTATATAACGAGCTAATATGTCACACAACACGTTATCGGCACTTTGCTCGCGAAGAATAGGATATACGCTCACGGATATTGGAGATTTTTGGTAAACGGATGGATATTGGGTATTTATAAACCTTGAGGTTTATCCGGATTTTAGGGTTTTGCTATATCGACCTTCATCAACATACCGTGCGTAAGGTACCGAATTCAAAACTTAATTTATTCCATATATGTGATCGCACGTATTATTTTATGGATAACTAAAACATGATAAATATCCCGTAGTATATAATCCATGTGTATTAAGGTTTGTTACTTGTATGGATAACTATATATGATCGTAACACACATATTGTTGATTATAAAATCATATTTGTTGATAAGATCATACAAATAACCCAAATCATGTAATTGTAAAACATGTATTAATCTGTCGGATTAAATCTGCAACAAACTGAAACGTATGTACTGATTTGTAATTCTCTGAAAGCTGTAAACTATTCTGGAAATTACTCAAGGACTAAACTGAAACTTGTCTGAAATTATGGACTGAAGCAGTAATAATGCTGTAAATAGATATATAGTTTGCTGAAATTACACGGATAGTCCCTGTAGTATATTACATGTATAAAAACAGTATATATGTGTTATAAAAGTCAATATTCGGTCTAAATATTCACCCACATGCATATATATATATATTTTTTTTATTAAAAGACAAACGAATAAAAAAAGATTGCATGTAAATTGATTTGATATGTTAGAATCTTCATGAATTGATTGATAATCTTAAATAGATTTGACTTGATATTGTTGAACGTAGTTTCTAATCGATTATTTTGATGATAACAATAATTGTAAAACATGATAAAAGCTCATTTTGCGTACTAATCATTTATCAGAGTGTTAAAGGGTTTAAATGATAGAATGCGTAATTACGAAGCCAATGGTTCAAGCGGAACGTCAATCGGAATTAAATCAAACAAGTTACAAGCTTTCGAAGTTGGTCGAGAAAACCGAAACATGCCCAGAATTAAAAACGATTGATGTATAAGCAAAAACGATCGATCATATTCAGTGCAAATTTCTTCCAGTGAGCACAACGTAAAAACGACCGATCGCCAAGAGGAAACGACCGATCGTTTTCAGTATAAATTCTTCCAGAGAACTCAGATCAAAAACGACCGATCGTTTTGCAGAAACGACCGATCGTTTCTGTAGATTTTCAAAATCCAGCTTTTAAGCTTTTCCTGAAAATTGGTGAACCACTGCCTGAACCAGCATTTAAGTCTGCCAACAACCAGCAACGGTCTGAATTTAAATTAAGACCAACTTTGGCCTACAAATAGCTTCCAATCCCTTTGAAGAAGATTATCCAAGTATACACAACTTATAAGCAATTCTTACAAAGCTATTCTTCAAGCTTATACTACTAAATCTCACTTGTATTCTTAAATATTCTCGAGAGTATTATTGTTGTAATTCTATAAACTTCGAGATACTATTTTTTAGTGAGTGATCAAATTTGTAAAAGAGTAATTTTATAAACTCATTTGTGAGCGAGTGAATTGGGTAGAGGCTTTTAAGCAAGTGTAGCTTAAAAGCTCTAGGTCATTTATTCGGGATACTCATATAGTGAGGGGGAGCGTAATCGGTTGATTAAGCTCGTTAAGGTGTAACCTTGAAACAAAGATTTTAGTGAAACACTCGGTAGTGAAAATACCGAGGAGAGGACGTAGGCGCGGTTTGCCGAACCTCTATAAATCTTGCGTTATTTCTTTCCCTTAACTCTTACTTTTCGTATTTATTTATCGCATACATTTATTGCTTGCCTAGATTTATCTAGTAATAATTAGTTAACGAAAGAGTTTTAGTTATAAATATCACTCATTAACCTAGTTAATAACCCATAGATTTCATTCCGCGAAAAACGTACAAAACCTTATTCACCCCCCCTCTAAGGTTTAGACTCCTACGGACCAACAATTGGTATCAGAGCTTAGCTATTCTATTCATAAAAATCTAACGATTTTATAGTTTAAAGATCCACTATGTCTTCATACGCCGACTCTAAATCCATAACTAGGCCACCATTCTTTGACGGTACTAACTATCCCTATTGGAGAGACCTTATGAAAAATTTCCTTTGTGGTTTTGAAATAGACCAATGGATAAGTATTAGTAAAGGCTATAGAACGCCTAGGAGAAATGGCGAAGATAAACTTGTAGAGGAACTAGACACCGATGAACGCCTCGCATTTTCCCTAAATTGTAGGGCTATGACTTCTATTACTTGTGCGCTCTCGCCTAGTGAATATGATAAGATTTCCGGTTGTGATACCGCTAAGCAAATGTGGGATAAGCTAGCTATTATGCACGAAGGAACTAGTCAAGTTAAGGACTCTAAAATTAGCATGCTTATTCATGATTATGAATTATTTAAAGTCGATGATGACAAGTCTATTGCCTCTATGTACACTCGTTTTACTAAGATTACTAATGATCTTAAAAGACTTGAAAAGGTATACTCTAGCAAGGAGATGGTGACGAAAATCCTTCGAAGTCTTCCAAGAAAGTGGGAATCGAAAGTGACGGCCATACAAGAGGCCAAGGACATGAACACACTCTCTCTCGATAACCTCATTGGATCCCTAAGCACTCATGAACTCGACATGACGACTCGAAAGCATGAGGATGACTCGAAAAAGAAGAAAGGCATTGCCTTCAAATGCACAACAAATGACGATAGCGAAAATGATTCATCTAGTGAGGATGATGAGATGGCTCTCTTTGCCAAACGCTACAACAAATTCCTAAGTTGGAAAAAGAAGGGTGGACAACGCTTTCGGAAAAAGGAATATAAGGAAGAGACTTCCGAAAAATCTAGCAAAAAGGACGAAATCATTTGCTACAAATGTCACAAACCCGGCCATATGCAAAACGAATGTCCCTTGAAGAAAAAGGACAAGTTCGTAAAGAAAAGGGAAAACAAGAAGGCATTCTTGGCCGCATGGGGGAGCGATGATGATAGCTCCGATAGCGACAATGAAGAAGTCGCAAATCTATGTCTCATGGCTAGAGACGATGATACCGAGGATGTAAGCTATCACTCCTCTAACTCCTCTATTTCTAGTGACGATTGTCTTGATATTAATGATGTGTTAGAATCTTTAGAGAAAGCTAGAGGTAAGAACAAATCTTTTAGAAAATTGCTAATTACTCTACAAGACGAACTTGAAAATTTAGCTATGAAAAATGACTCACTCACAACTAAAAATGCCGAACTCATCCTAGAAAATGATAAGTTAGTTGATGACCTTAAGTCATGTAAACTTAAGGCGGATAGCGCCGAACTTACTCTCTCTAAGTTCACTAAAGGTAGTAAAATGCTAAGTACTATATTAGCTTCTCAACAAGGCGCGTATGATAAAACCGGTGTAGGCTACAACCCACTCTTAACGGCTAAGCATAAAAACCTATTCACCAAACAAACGGCTAAAAATGAAAGTAGACAACCAAATCACTCTCATAAAAACAACTCGTATAAAAAGAACTTAGTTTATAATCGTTTTGTTAAACCTATATCGCATGTTAAATGTATTACTTGCAACCGTAGTGATCACTATGAAGATTACATATATTGCCCTAATAGGTATAAGGTTAATAGAAATGATTTGGTTTGGATTCCAAAGGGTCGAGACTCTAACCCTCAAGGACCCAAAGATGGATTAGGGTACCAATGATCGTTTTGTCTTGTAGGTATGCTTGAGGTCAAAAATCAACGAGGACAAGTGGTTCTTGGATAGTGGATGCTCAAGACATATGACGGGAGACAAAACAAAATTCACCACTCTTGCACCTAAAGACGGAGGTTTTGTGACCTTCGGAGATAATAGCAAGGGCAAAATTATCGGTATTGGTAGTATCTCTAAACCATCTAATGTTGTTATCGATAATGTATTGCTTGTGGATGGTCTTAAACACAACTTGCTTAGTATAAGTCAACTTTGCGATTTGGGTCACAAAGTCATTTTTGAAAAATCTCATTGCATCATTCATTGTATTTCAAATAATAAAACTATTCTCATGGGTCAAAGACAAAATAATGTCTATATGATTGATTTGAATAGTTCGGTGGAAAATGAAGTTAAGTGTCTTGTTACTATCAACGACAATGGTTGGTTGTGGCATAGACGACTTGGTCATGCAAGTCTTGATTTACTTGCTAAACTTTCTAGTAAAGATTTGGTAATAGGTTTACCAAAAGCTCCTTATATAAAGGACAAACTTTGTCACGCTTGCCAATTAGGCAAACAAACAAAGATTTCTTTTAAGTCTAAAAATATTATTTCTACTACTCGTTGTTTGGAGCTCATTCATATGGACTTAGTTGGCCCCTCCCGGACACTTAGTCTTGGTGGGCGTGCATATGCTTTCGTCATGGTTGACGATTATAGTCGCTTTACTTGGGTATTATTTTTAACTCATAAGCATGAAGCATTTAGAGAATTCTCTATTATTTGCAAAAAGCTCCAAACACGAAAGGGTTATATGATCAAAAGTATCCGAACCGATCATGGTAAGGAATTTGAGAATACTCCATTTCAAACTTATTGTGATGAAAATGGTATTGATCATAATTTTTCGGCTCCTCGTACGCCCCAACAAAATGGGGTAGTAGAGAGAAAGAATAGAACCCTAGAGGAAATGGCACGGACCATGCTTTGCGAAAATAATTTGCCAAAGTATTTTTGGGCCGAAGCCGTAAATTCCGCTTGTTATATTTTAAATAGAGCCTTAATTAGGCCCATATTAAAAAAGACACCTTACGAATTATGGAATGAGCGAAAGCCCAATATTTCTCATTTACGTGCATTTGGTTGTAAATGCTATGTTCATAATAATGGTAAGGATAATCTAGGAAAATTCGATGCTAAGTCCGACGAAGGAATTTTCGTTGGATATGCTATATCGAGTAAAGCTTATCGTATTTTTAATAAAAGAACTTTATTGGTGGAAGAGTCGGTACATGTCTCGTTTGATGAGAATTTGCCGACAATTGATAAGCCTTTAATTGTTCATAATATTGATGATGATATTTTTCATAAAGCATCTTCTTCGAATCATGTTACATCTAGTTTAGAGTCAACGCCTAGCTTAGATGTTGAACCCGTTGATGAAGAAGTCACTATAGAGAGACTTCAAAAGGACTTAGAATCTAGCGTACATATTCATGAGGATTTGCCTCAAGAATGGCGTTTTGCCAATCACCATCCGCAAGATTTAATTTTGGGTAACCCGGGAGAAAGAGTGCATACACGTTCATCATTAAGAAATATAGTTAATCATTTTGCATTCTTGTCTCAATTAGAGCCCAAGAACATTCATGAAGCGGAACTCGATGAGAGTTGGGTATTAGCTATGCATGACGAATTAAATCAATTCGAGCGTAGTAACGTATGGACCTTAGTACCTAGACCGCGTGAGAAAACCATTATAGGTACGAAATGGATATTTCGTAATAAGATGGATGAATCCGGGGTAGTCATTAGAAATAAGGCTAGACTAGTAGCTCAAGGGTATAACCAAGAAGAAGGCATCGATTTCGATGAAACTTACGCACCCGTAGCTAGACTAGAAGCCATTAGAATGTTGCTTGCTTATGCTTCTTTTAAACGTTTTAAATTATTTCAAATGGATGTTAAAAGTGCATTTTTAAATGGTTTTATAAATGAGGAAGTTTATGTAAAACAACCACCCGGTTTTGAAAATCACGAGTTTCCTAATCATGTGTACAAACTTCGAAAAGCACTTTATGGTTTAAAACAAGCACCCCGGGCTTGGTATGAAAGGCTTAGTAATTTTTTGATTAAAAAGGGTTTTTCTCGTGGTACTTTAGACACTACTCTTTTTATTAAAAAGGATGGTAAAGATATGCTCTTAATTCAAATTTATGTCGATGATATTATTTTCGGTGCTACTAATGCTCGCATGTGCGAGGAGTTTTCTAAATGTATGCAAGGTGAATTCGAGATGAGCATGATGGGTGAACTCACATACTTTCTTGGATTGCAAATCAAACAAACAAAGGACGGAATTTTCGTCAATCAAGCCAAATACACGAGGGACTTGCTCAAACGGTTCAACATGAGCGATGCAAAGCCGCTAGGAACTCCAATGAGTCCGGCAACAAAACTAGACAAGGATGAATCGGGTAAAAGCGTGGACCAAAAGCTCTATAGAGGTATGATTGGATCCCTCTTATATTTAACCGCAAGTAGACCCGATATCATGTTTAGTGTTTGCTTGTGTGCTAGGTACCAATCGTGCCCTAAAGAATCGCATGTTATAGCCGTTAAGCGCATTTTTAGATATCTTGTAGGTACTTGCAATTTAGGATTGTTTTATCCTCATGATACTTCTTTTGAATTGCTTGGCTATTCCGACGCCGACTTTGCCGGTTGTCGATTAGATAGAAAGAGTACTAGTGGCACTTGCCATTTTTTAGGAAACGCCTTAGTTTCTTGGCATAGCAAGAAACAAAACTCGGTTGCGCTTTCCACGGCGGAGGCGGAATACGTCGCCGCGGGTAGTTGTTGCGCCCAAATCCTTTGGATGCGTCAACAACTAAACGACTTTGCATTATCTTTTGATAGTGTACCTATATTGTGTGATAATACTAGTGCTATAAACCTTTCGAAAAATCCGATCCAACACTCTCGCACTAAACATATTAATTTACGTCACCACTTTTTAAGGGATCATGTCCAAAAAGGGGATATTACACTTGAATATATAAGTACCGATAGGCAATTAGCCGATATTTTTACAAAACCCCTTAATGAGGAACAATTTTGTTTTATTCGACGAGAGTTAGGCATGTTTGATGTGTGAAATATACATATATACATGTATTTAATTAATTTCATATTTCAGTATTTTTGCATATTTTTTTTCTTGCCAAATCTGTGTCAAAATGTGCCAAAATTTCTGTTCTGTACCTCATTTACATTCGATCGATCGTCAGCTAAAACGACCGATCGTTTTGCTACAGACGACCGATCGGTCCTTAAAAACGACCGATCGTTTTTATGTTGCACTCACTGGAACATTTTGGTTCCAACACGACCGATCGTCCCACAAAAACGACCGATCGTTTTTGTGATTTTCAGTGTTAAAACACGTTTCATAACCCTAATTTCATTAAACCTCTCAAAATTCTCACTCTTCAATACGCCTCCTCCTCCAAAATCACCCAAATTTTCCATTTTTTATCCAAAATTACTCTAATATGGTTCGCACCAAGCAATCGAAGCAACCCCATCTCGTTGATGAACCCGAGGATGAGTACGTGCCTCCACCCACTCGGCCCCGTATTCCTCGCGGTCGCCGAACCGGCTCTTCCTCCACCGCTCCACCTTCGGGCCCCGGTGCCTCGTCCGGCCCTCTTCCTCCTCTCTATCCACCCGAAATGGGTACAAGAGGTATTTTGACCAACTTCACTCTAGACATGCCTCTTTTCCGTGAAAGGTTTTCCGCTCTTATGATAGATTTAAGCTTTTACAAACTTGATACCATTCTTACTCTCAAAGAGCCCTTTTACAAAGAAAATGTCTATGAATTCTATTATCACCTAGTTCTAGATAGGGATTCCAATGACGCACTCCGTTTGCGTTCTTCCTTTAACGGACAACAATTCGTCTACGGTATAGACCGTTTACGAACTCTCTTACGCCTAGATAGCGGCGGTGTCCATGAATCAAGCAAGGAACTTTGTGAAACTCTAGAGATCGAAAACTTCAATGATCTTAAATACGAAATTTTTCATCCCGCCCATAACAACCGTTCAAACAAAGCCCATGGCCTTCTATTCCGTAACAAACTAGCCTACCACATCCTCTCTCACATCGTCCTCCCACACACCTCCAACTTTACGGATGTTACTAATGAGTACATCTTTCTTCTTGGGTATATCCACCGCCGAGTCAAACTTGACTTCGCGACACTCATTCTCTTTAAGATGGATTCGCTTAAGACGAAATCCAAAAATGGGCTACCTTACGGTGCCTTAATTTCGGCCATCCTAAAAGACCAAAATCTCGTTCCCGGTGGAACTTTGGTCAAAAACAAGGACAAACACGTTTGGGACACTTCCTACCTCTCCCAAATGTCAATTAAATTCAATAATACCGACAAGTCCATAACTTGGTCCGGTAAGCGGGTGTCCGGCCCCGATTATACCCCTTTTTCCCCCGAAGAGGAAGAGTATGTCGGTCCTAAGCCCACCCCACGTGCTTCTCATGAGGATTTGGATATCTCCTCCGATTCCATTCCCCCCGTCGATATCCCTACATCCTCTCGTCCCTCTCGATGACAAGGAAAAGCTCAAGCGGGATCTTCTTCTCGTATCCCGCGCTCCGACAAGTTCTACGACTCTCTCTACATCAACCAATACCACAATGCGCAAATGACTCGTCGAATGTTTCGATTCATGAATCCGGGACAAGAAGAGCTAGACCGACTTGATCGTGAAAGCGCCGAGCAAAGGGCACAATTTCATGAATTCTTTCCAAACGACGATGACAACGAGGATGATGCGACTTCTCACCGCGACTAGGCGGATAGTTGTTTATTTTATTATGTTTTGATGATGTCAAAGGGGGAGAAATACCTCTCTTTTATTTCTCTTTGCGTTGAATTTTTATTATTTCCTTTGAGTTGAACAAGTTGTTTTGATGTAATAGGTAGGAAACGGTTTTACTTGGTTATTATGATGCGTTTCTTCCTATATTGCTCTTGTTTAGATGGCATTGTGTGATTGCAATTTTAAATATGCGTTTGTATCTTATTTTGATATTATTGCTTTTGGCGCACTTAGATTGATAGTTGATTGGGTTATATACATTGATTTTTATTTGTGGCGTTTGACCATTTTTAGGCAAAATTATGGCCAAATTTTCGCTTGCATATCGATCTTCATTATCCCTAATCTTTTAGCATTGTGTTTACATCGTTTTAAAATCGGATGTTATGACATTACTTGCTCTTTCTCAAAATACTTTTATCCAAGTAAAGCGTCATCTATACATTTCGGTTATACTTGTTTAAACAAAAAGAGCTTATAGTATGTTGAAATCAATATTTTGTCATCATCAAAAAGGGAGAGATTGTTGAACGTAGTTTCTAATCGATTATTTTGATGATAACAATAATTGTAAAACATGATAAAAGCTCGTTTTGCGTACTAATCATTTATCAGAGTGTTAAAGGGTTTAAATGATAGAATGCGTAATTACGAAGCCAATGGTTCAAGCGGAACGTCAATCGGAATTAAATCAAACAAGTTACAAGCTTTCGAAGTTGGTCGAGAAAACCGAAACATGCCCAGAATTAAAAACGATTGATGTATAAGCAAAAACGATCGATCATATTCAGTGCAAATTTCTTCCAGTGAGCACAACGTAAAAACGACCGATCGCCAAGAGGAAACGACCGATCGTTTTCAGTATAAATTCTTCCAGAGAACTCAGATCAAAAACGACCGATCGTTTTGCAGAAACGACCGATCGTTTCTGTAGATTTTCAAAATCCAGCTTTTAAGCTTTTCCTGAAAATTGGTGAACCACTGCCTGAACCAGCATTTAAGTCTGCCAACAACCAGCAACGGTCTGAATTTAAATTAAGACCAACTTTGGCCTACAAATAGCTTCCAATCCCTTTGAAGAAGATTATCCAAGTATACACAACTTATAAGCAATTCTTACAAAGCTATTCTTCAAGCTTATACTACTAAATCTCACTTGTATTCTTAAATATTCTCGAGAGTATTATTGTTGTAATTCTATAAACTTCGAGATACTATTTTTTAGTGAGTGATCAAATTTGTAAAAGAGTAATTTTATAAACTCATTTGTGAGCGAGTGAATTGGGTAGAGGCTTTTAAGCAAGTGTAGCTTAAAAGCTCTAGGTCATTTATTCGGGATACTCATATAGTGAGGGGGAGCGTAATCGGTTGATTAAGCTCGTTAAGGTGTAACCTTGAAACAAAGATTTTAGTGAAACACTCGGTAGTGAAAATACCGAGGAGAGGACGTAGGCGCGGTTTGCCGAACCTCTATAAATCTTGCGTTATTTCTTTCCCTTAACTCTTACTTTTCGTATTTATTTATCGCATACATTTATTGCTTGCCTAGATTTATCTAGTAATAATTAGTTAACGAAAGAGTTTTAGTTATAAATATCACTCATTAACCTAGTTAATAACCCATAGATTTCATTCCGCGAAAAACGTACAAAACCTTATTCACCCCCCCTCTAAGGTTTAGACTCCTACGGACCAACAATATGTTAAAATCTTCATGGATTGATTGATAATCTTAAATTGATTTGATTTGATATGTTAGAATCTTCATGAATTGATTGATAATCTTAAATAGATTTGACTTGATATGTTAAAATCTTCATGGATTGATTGATAATCTTAAATTGATTTGATTTGATATGTTAGAATCTTCATGAATTGATTGATAATCTTACGTAGATTTGATTTGATATGTTAGAATCTTTATGGATAGATTGATAATCTTAAATAGATTTGATTTGATATGTTAGAATCTTTATAGATTGATTGATAATCTTAAATTGATTTGTTTATAACACCAAATCTACTGCATGATTAGATAGATCCTAAAATATATTTACTGCATGTTTATATATATATATATGGTTAATATAGACAGCTACAATCTATATTTAATTTATTGCCATGTTTATGATATGATAATTTGCGAAATCATATATTTTCACATTTAAGTTGGAAAAATTATGAACCTTCCCCAACTAGGCTCACCTATTTGGATACGATGTCTAGGAAAGATATAGGCGGAAGTCGATATCCTAATGAGGTCGGGTTTTAAGTGGCATTCGTGTCCTCCACCCTCACCGTCTTTCCTGGTCGTTTTTCAAGTAGAGCTACCGAAAGGGGTTGACTAAATAATAATTTCCCCGAGTGTGTTTATATAGTGATGTATGTTTCGCCGAATTGGTGTTTCAGTATCGACCCGTCGTTCGATCAATGAAAACCGATTCACATGAGAAGCAAAACTAATGTTTTCGAACCTGTCGTTTCGAAAAAAAGTTTGTGCTTGTGCAAACCATAAACATATAAACCAGTTGTTTTATATGATAAATAATCCAGAACTCCCAACACATGTTGGATGCCATCTATGATGAGAAAATTCGCAAAACATACTTGCGAAATGACTGTTTAGACGTGATGTTATTCTGTCACCACATGTTAGTCACCCTGATGTGTGAAAATTTGATGCCCAAAATTTTTTTTGGATGCCATCTTTGATGAGTAAAACACGAGTTTGTTGTTACCCTCGAGATGAATGCTAAGGCGTTGATTTTATTCCGTCGCCACATTTGAGACGTGATAACGTCTATGGTGAACAAATGTCTGAAATTGACATATTGGAGCTATCCTTCACCAAAATACTAGCTTGGAAATTGTTTTCCATAAGCAGTATCGTGAATTTATATTCACCATGTTCCTTTATCGCCCATCTGTTATTGGATAAGAAAATTACCTCGGTGAGTAGTTTTAATCTTATTGGGTCAATGGCGAATTGTTTGCCTGATATTAATGCTCTTCGTGTGCATTTTTTTTCCACGAATCGAGAACCGAGACAAGTGTTATTTGTCTCGAACTGTCGCGATCCCGATGAATCGCCTAGCCAAACGAGGTTTTAGACAATCGTCAAAATCGAAAACCTGTGGCTCCAAGACAGTAATTGAAAGGAACAATATGGGCCGTTGTCACAAACCAAGAGATAATGCTCAAGGAGCCAAGTCTATGCTATAAAGACAAAGGTCATGCACGGTTACTCCTTAAATAGTTCACAACTATTATAAAGGTGAAAAAAACCCGATGCTAATGTGGTTAAAGTTAATTGAAAGAAAACTCTTGAGACCCCCGATTTTGTGGCTCAAATGAGTTTGATACCTTTCTTTATTGATTTTGATAAATCATTGAGCCATTTTTTCGCTCATCTGGATTATGTTTTTCCATTTGGATTATGATTTTTCCATTTGGACCATACTTTTGGATTATGGTTTGCCTGTTTACGAAATTTCTCGAAATAATTTAAAGTGTTTTGAGCAAATTCCTTTGACAAATGTGACCAAACTTTAAATTACGAAATTTTAGGAAATACTTATGGGGTAGTTGATTTTTTTGGAAATAGTGGGTAACAGTGTACCACATAATTTCACCAACTATTTGCCTAAAAAAGTACTCAGTGACAACGATTCTGGACCTGTCGTTCCAAATCGAAATTTTTGGTAAAACCAAATTGATTTGTCAAATATGAGGTCTTATACTCATGTAGGTCCTGCCGTACCTTGTTGAGTTATAAAATATTCGAGAAAACCAGTGCTATCTGGTAATAGCTCATGAAAGAATTAAAATTTCTTTACATAGCCTCCATTCAATATGACCAAAAGCGTATTTTAGAGGAGTTAAAATGTCTTTCAAGTGGTTGCTACCACATTCTTTAAAGCATTCAAAGTTACCTTATCATTTCGCCTGTCGTCGAATGATAAATGATTTAGATGCTAAGACATGATTGTCTGTACTATCATTCGCCTGTCGTCGATTGATAAGAGCATTTTGATATTATGGCATTGACCGGATGAGATATTCCCGGGTCAAAAGACGATGCTTGATTTATAATCACATAGCATTTGGATTCTCTCTGAGAATATATTTCGCGATTAATCCGAAATTCATGCCATTAATGCTCAAATTTGAAAGACTAGTATGTGTAAAGATCACGAAATGAACTCGTAGAATTCTTGCAAAGAATTGAAGGAGTTATTGTGGACTTATCCAACCATAAGACGGACCATAAATATAAATGGTTATGGTTGATGCATCGACAATAAGGTCACATGATTTTAATGTTGTCCACATAAATGCAGTACTTTCCAAACTATTAGCCCTATCATTAAGTTGATGGCTCATGATTCGGATTATCCTGAAAAGTCTAGTCGACTTGATAATTCCGAAGAGTAATAATCGAAATTTCGATTTGAATTACTTGAATTTGGAAATTGAAATTGAACATCCTGTCGATTATGTTCAGACCCAAATGGACTCACGGAAAGTTTGATGATGCTACTGCAAATGATTGCACGCATTTCTTGGTTTTGCGCACCAAGATTTATATTTTCGTGTGGGGTTATGCTATTTTGCTGCATTGGTCCGTTATGAGGCCCATAGACACTCAAACACCATATGCGTACCAGCTGGTTACTGGTTATGAGCCAGAAGTCTCATATTAACGCGTGTTTAGAGTGATTAATTAATATTTTGATTGAGCCGCTCTAGCGTTCAAAATATGGACCTCTGAAGGGGAGATAAGTCGATTATGAATCTCCTGCCTATCATTTGATAGAGTAACCTTGGCAAGCGATCTATTTACCGCATGATATGCGAAAGTAACATCGCTAAGACTGTTATCCCCGTCGTTAGGGGGAGATTTGCACGTTACCGTTGATAAGGAACGACGTGAAATAACGTGACATAACCCACTCAGTCTTAGCTTGATCCCCAAAACTGTACTTAGTGATAAGTAAGTGCATAGACTCCCTCAAGTCTAACTAAATTCCAAACGCATTTAATGACTTTATGAGATGTCACGAGATCATTTATACCTGCTGCAAAATGCTTGCAAGGATAGACGTCCCTGTCGGACGTCGTGTTCCTGTCGTAACACGTTGCTTTGGCCGAACCCGCCAAGCAAACGACGTTGCCGTCGGCCGTCAGTCTGTCATCCTTCCCAAGATAGGAGGAAGTTGACCGGTTCTTAATTCGTTCAGCCCCAGAGGTGGTGAACTAAAACTCGTTTGTCGCACGAGATTATAAAGGATCAAGGAGATGTGTGATTTCCTCCTCATCCTAAGAATCTCGAAATATCTGTCAATCATGATATCTTAGACGATATTGAAGCGAAACGAGACTGTCATTGATTACTTGTTCATATATTCGGTGACGACTGATAATATGAGCAAATTATGATAGGAAACCATGAACCGTTGCCTGAAGTCAACGTAGAATAGACTGGACTAATGGAAACTTGCAATCCAAGTAGACTCCTTAGCGAAAGTGTGTTCGGACCTGTAGCTCCAACACCACCAATGTTAAACGAGTTCGTTTATTTGGTTATTCGTAAGGAAAAGTGATGAGAATAATGAGATTGTAGAATGCTCGCCTAGTAGCGCAAGGCTTCTCTCACATCTTGGAATTGATTACGAGATGGTTGATTTCCTCGTAATGGACGTTATAACGGTCCCCTACTTTATCAGTTTAGTAGTTTTCCCAAAAACTAATTATGCAGTATGTGATTGTGGTCACTGTTTTATCTCTATGGGGATTTAGACAAAGAGATATAGATGAAGGTCCCTGTGTGACTTCATAATGGTTAAATCAAGTAGTTCCTGACCACGGAACATGATCTCAATTGACTGAGACGTTCACTATATGGATTAATATAATCCGAGCGGATGTGGTATACCGCCTAAGTGAGTACTTGATCAGCTTGGGATACTTGAACAAGTATTATGCCCTTGCGTGTTTTATTACGCGATCCATTTTTGGATTTGCCTTCGAGATGAAGGATCTTGGGAAGACACGGTAGTGACTCGGCCCGATGATCGAGTCCCATAAAGATTGAATCTAAGTCCATGATTCAGACTACACCCAGAAGGTGTTATGACGTTTTAGTCATCATGACGCTAGTCGTCAGATTCTCCCATGATCGTTCGATCACTAGACATTGATATAGACCCAGTCCGTCCCTGATGAGACGATGAAGAGATATTGAATCATGATGTTCATATCTAAGTACAATATGCGCATCATTGTACTTGGTCTAATCTGCTAGGACGAACATCTCGTCTGCTGTGAATGGTATAGCTCGACACAGCATCGCGCTAACACGTTGCCATCGAAATGGCACTAAAGACACATTCCCTTACCTTATGGTAATTTTGGAATGAAGGCCTGTCTTATCCCATTTTACGTCATCGAGTGTACCTACCCCATTTGGTACTCGAATTAACGCAACCCTTTTTCGGTTATACCGATGCTGGTTACTTATCAGACCCGCATAAGGGATATTCCTTACATGGTATGTCTTTACCATTAGGAATAAGGCATCTTGGAGGTCTTGGAATGACTCCAAACGAATCACTCTGATTTCGTGCTCTATGAGATGACTAGAGAGTGTATATGGCTTCGAGCTCGTATTAGCCATATTTGAATTACATATGCTCTGTCTGACGATCCAGATAAAACACTTGTCTTATTTGAGGACAACTTGTTGTTATCGATCAAGAGAGACATGACTAGATTATGCTATTTAGCATTTCTTGCCGAAATAAATCTTCACATATGAAGTTTAAGAGCATCCAGTTGAATGCTCGTTCTATTCTAGGTTAGATTTTCTTGCATCCAGTCGTGTGCAAGTAAATGAGGCATCCAGTCGAATGCTCGTACTCTTTCTTGGAATATGAAATCTTTGCACCCAGTCGTGTGCAAGTGAGGGGGAGCATCCAGGTGAATGCTTATTGCACTAATTACTACTTAGTCGAAATTTTCGCACCCTGTCGTGTGCAAGTGAGGGGGAGCATCCAGGTGAATGCTTATTGCACTAATTACTACTTAGTCGAAATCCTCACACCCTGTCGTGTGCAAGTGAGGGGGAGCATCCAGTCGCATGCTCGTGTACTCTTTTTGTCCTTAGACCAAGATTTTTTCCCACTGGGTTTTCCTTGGCAAGGTTTTTAGCGAGACACGTTCCCATCTTATCTCACTTAAGATTGCCGAATTAGGGGGAGTATCCTGTTGTATACTTCTTACCACTGTGTACTCTTTTGTCCTTCGACTAGAGGTTTTTCCCACTGGGTTTACTCTAGCAAGGTTTTGATGAGACACCTGTTTTGTGGTTGATCCCCTACTACTACCACTGTTGCACTTTTTTTCCTTCGATCAGAGATTTTCCCATTGGGTTTGCTCTGTCAAGGTTTTGATGAGGCACACTGTTTTTTTGTGGTTAGTTACTTACATGATATTTCGGCCTATATCATTCGGCTACACAGTTTCTCCTAGGTACCGGTTTTGTCCCACACTGGGTTTTCCGGCCCTAAGGTTTTTATGTGTTTAGCACTGCGAATGAACTCGACTCACATCGACAGCATGAAGACGAAGAAATCAAGACGTCCAAAGGGGGAGTGTTGTAGGATATTATTGGGTCTATCTTGGACTTTCCTAGCATATGTAACTCTACCCTCTATTATATAAAGAGGGCCAGAGGTCTCTTGATGTATCTCTCTACAATCATATTAATGAATAAACACTTCGTCTGTTGTTTCTCCTATCTCTCTATATCTATACATATCTCTCTATATCTATACATATCTCTATATATCTATATAACGAGCTAATATGTCACACAACAGTATGTAAGTTTTATACATAAAAAGACAAAACAGTGATTATTAAAATCTCTTATATCAATGAACTTGTAAAAACTTAGAAGTCAACTAATGAAAAAACTAATTATTTTTCAAAGATAATCTCAATATTTTAAGATTACAGAACCAAGTTTCAACTATTGTCTATCATTTCCTAACAACGTACTTTACAAACTCGTTAAATGCATATCTCATTAAAACTAAATCTCGGCTATTATGTATTCAGTGATAACAATATTATGAAATTAAACATTTGCATAGGTAACCATAATATGTAGAACTTCACGAGAAAAACTAACTTTTGCTCATGATACCAAATGTAAGTCTATTATAACTTATATAATTATGTTACAAACATAATAAGCTAGTATCTTATTCCTACATGATTATCATACATTTAACGTTACGAAAAGTATGTCGAAACGCATACCTTGAGCCATGGGAATACTTGTGAGCTCGAGACTTAAACATGGACTTGATTGTTGAATTTATCCCCCTTATCTATGCTATTTCTTATAATTTTTTGGTGTGTCTCAAAGTGATGGATTTGAGTCCTTTATATAGGTGCGGAGAGAACTCAACCTCGTGAAAAAAATTTCCGATCTCAACCATCCATCATGGTATGATCAATCTTGACCATCCATAATGTCAAGACATGAAAGTTTGTAACTCACCATTCATTACCACTAATTCATAAACATTTTAACCTATGAATGTCAAAATACCACACTAATAACCAAGGATTTATGTATTGTAACTTTTGATAATGGGATTAATTCTTACGCTTTCCAACCATACCCAGTTACATCCATTATTTTGGTCAAGGTTTCACTTATTTTCCGATCCCTCATTCCTTTTCTTTCTTCAGAACTTTCTATTGCAAGTATCAAAGTACCAAAGACGCAATGCCGTGCGAAATTTCATAGCCTAAAAAATGGGGATTTATGGAAATGTGTTAGGATATAATTTTGTCTATGAAATATGCCTCGCACAATTGAACCGGAGTTGCAAACCCCATGAGAGTGTAATGATGCAATGCAGATTATAATTAATTACGCAATTGAAGCCGGGCTGGCTCAATAAACCCCTTCAAATGATATAATGAAAGCCGGCCATGTGAAATTTGCCTGGCACAATAAAAAATGCAGTATAGTTCTTTTTCTTTACAAAAAGTAACACAAAACAAGCCTCGACTATGTGACTTGTCATTTAATCAGCACATCAACGCAACAACAAAAACAGAATTAACTTTGGTAAATCCATCATCGGTAAATCCAATTAGATAAAACAAGAAAAATAGCAGGACAGCTCTTTCAGGTCATCCATTGAAATCATATATCCGAAATACTACAAAATCTAATTACCAAACTTGGGGAAGGGCTTCTAATTATAGTTTAATGCATGCTTCTGATCTTTAGCATATACTATTTTTGGCTTAATTATATTGACAATCATATTTTAACTGTTTTAACGCTTATCCGATAAGCCAAACTCAGAATGCACATGAAATGATCATTTGCATTCACGACAACATTTTCCTCAAAGAGAATTGCAGCTTTCATTATCAAGCCAACTTTTGTATTTTTCCTTTTCTCCTAGTTTATAAATGATTTTATTTTCCCTGTTAGACTCTTTATTTATTCCGTCTTTAGCTCCTTGTGTTTTCAAACATAGCTTGGTTCCACTATTTTTCTTAGTATATGCTAAAAAAAAGTTGAAAAGAACAAGAGCATTGGGTTAGCATTTTCTCAATTACAATGAAATTATTAATTAAAATTCAGCAACATTTTTTTTGGCGCACCAAAAAAGTTAGATAATTGGCAACAAAAGTGTTTTTCTTCAACAACAAATAGAAGAGATTATCTTACAATTGCAACAATAGTGTTGCCGACTGACAATAAAATTATTCGTTGTAAAAGAATGATTCTTAACTTCATTTTTATAATTAGTTGCCAAAAGCCGCGACAGGACCTAGCAACCAGTTGAACAGATTGTTTTATACATAAATTGGTGGGAAATACCCACTATTGTATTAATAATATTAATGAAGGATCGAAATGACCTTATTACGACATTTGTTTTAATATTGAACTTTGGAGTGCATTGTGCGCCCATAAGAATTCTGCATTTTATGGATGTAGGGTCTATTAATTTGAGTCACTTGTTTTTAATAACAATTATTCAAATATATGAGAAAAACCTTACCAATCACTAGGATAATTAAAATTCAAATACGCACTAGATTTCCTAATTGTAAAAGCCCCTCATAATATTATATATGCAAATGAAATGTAAATATGGATAAAAGACACTTGCAAATGTCAACTACGAGAAGTTTTTTGGTCCTACTAATAACAAGTTGTTTTATAATATTATTATCTAAGCTTATTCATTTCCGTGTATCTCCACCTACAGCAAAAAAAAAATTATGTATATTGATTAATTATTGGAATTAAAACAAATTCATCCATATAATTACTCTTCCATTGAGCCTAAAATAATTTTTCATTGTAAATTAACTAGATGTGTTTCTTTTTTACTACCTAAATTGTCCTTGAATGAGTTTTAATTACATCTTTCTTTTACTCTATCTTTTCTTTAGCTCTCTTCGTATTTTACCTCCCATGCATATCAAAATAAATCCCCAGTCCCTCTATGCGTAATTTTTATCAGTCTGTCTTTATATGGTTATATTTAAAAGTAAGAATTACTTTTTCATATTATTCTTGACTTACAAAACTAAAATTTCACTTGTTAGTCACTAAAACAAATTATATAGGGTTTCTTAGAACAGTAGAGCCGGTGTAAGCCGAATGAGCTGGGCGACTCGGTGACCAGGCGCGGAACCAAAACCAAATGTGTGCGGTTACCAAAATTAATAAAAGCGCATAATATTTTTCAAAATATAAAACCGGAAAACCCGAATTTTTTTAACCTTTTTTACCCTCTTTTCTTATTTTTTTTACCTTGATTTCTTGATTAAAATGTATTTGATTTCTATTTTTTTCCTTTTCGCTCAATTTTGAGTTTCTTTTCAAACTCCAAAAGAAACCCATAACAGTAATGTCACATGCAGTCATGTGTCGAAAGTTTCAGCATTTCAAAATTGACTAAAATATATATAAAATAGAAAAACAAAAGATACAAAAGTTAAATTTAATAAATCAAGATATAACAAGTAAAAAAATTAAGACACGAAGGTAAAAAAATATTTTAAAAAAACCCTGAAAAAATCAAACGTATATTAAATAATAAATATATACGAACAATCAAATATCTATTACATAATTTCAGTATATTCACTTCAATTAAAATACAAACCACCAAAAATTCTTTTATAAATTTTGTTTGCACTCACAACTACTCTAATTATTGTTTTTTTTTTTCATTTTTTAAAGATGTGTGTTACGTATCAACATGATAAGTTGGTGTAAAATGTCTTTTATAATCACTTGTATATGTTATTTTTGTACGTATTACTTATATATTATCAGCACATATAAAATTATGTTATGTTATTGCACTAACAAAATATAATTTTGGAACATAACATAATTTTGGGATGGGTTGCCAAAAAATATATTTAAGGCGTTGCCAGAATACCGTATATATAAATTATTATAAAAAACATTAATAAAAAAAAAATCAAAATTGTGAGGTTGCCGCAACAACCTCTGGTCATATGCGGGTGTCGTCCTGTCGGTGGCAACCCGTTTTTTTTTTATTTTTAAAAAGCTATATAAAAAGGGTAAAAAGATATTGTCCAACAAAGATGTATTGAGTGAATATTTTGGATCCGGGCTAGTGTTGGGAACTTTAGGACCGGCACTGAATTTAGAGGTCATAAAAAACTCTGTGTACTGTTAATAATAGGGTGGAATTGCATGCGGCTCTAATGAGGCGACGTATGAGGTTTGTCTGCTATAATTGTTTTGAAAATTGGGAAAGAAATGAGATGGAGAAATAGGCTGCTATAATTGTTTTGAAAATTGGGAAAGAAATGAGATGGAGAAATTGGCTGCTATAATTGTTTTCAAAATTGAGAAAGAAATGAGATGGAGAAATTGGCTCCTATTAAAAAAAATGTCACTGGCATTCATAGTCAAACAAATTTATGTGATTCATATGTATTTCCTACAATTGTCTGCTTTTCCTTGAAAGAATGGTCGCATTTTGGAAAAAAAACAAAATGGTCTTATGCCGCCCTAATCTCTGAGTTTGCTGAATGGCAATCAAAGTGGAATTACACTATTGGATGATACTTTTGAACAAGATGGTGGTATTAGTATAATTGTCATCAGGAGCCGGTTTTGGGTCTAGACCCAAAGTTACGGGCCTATAACCCCCAAAATTTTATGTTTTTAGAACGCCTCTAATTTTGCTGAAGAAATTGTATTATATATTTAACGGTTCGTACATAGAAATAGAATGATACTTGTCCGAGTGGTTAAACATCAAAGAATATGAACTTAAGGATGCCAAGCATCACAGGGCCGAGTCTTGCCTGTGAATCTCATATTTTATTTCAAGTAAAGTTTTCTCCATTCCTATATATTACATACATCATAAAAAAGTCTGTCTATTTAAAATGTAACAGATTTGATCATTTATTACAAAACGTATATTATTCTTCTAATTAGATTTTTTTTTGATACTTTTAAAACTTAATAATCTCATAGTTTCAAGTAATGTATTTTGGGTCACAAATACTAAATGCATCGTAAAAGTATGTATTTTATATTTATTTTTACAGACTTAGTCCTTTATTCAGAAAAATGACTTCTTTACTTTTGTTAGTGTGATTATTATCCGGTTTAATTTTATGGCGAAGTTTATATGAAATTTTATTTGTTATTATTGTTTTGTTGGTTAATGCGTATTTATCATGGTTGGTGTATGGCAAAAATATTTTTGCTAGTTTACCAACAAAAAAAAAAACCCTATAATTATGGATTAGGCCCGTAACAACAAGTGGATTGTTACGTTAAAGAAACTTCCCGCGCACCAACAAGTGGTGGTAGCAATATTTGTCACGTTACAAACAAGTCTCTTATAAATACCACCTAGCTCTCTTCCCATAATACTCAAGCTTTCAATAAAAGTATAATCATCTCAATTTGATCACTTAATCCCACTAATTATTTATTCTCTTTCACATGGCAGCGAGTCAGTGGGATGATTTGGTACAGAAATCACTTTCGATTCTTAAATCTAGGGGAATTATCATTAATATAAGAACTATTCACCTCCCAACTATTGAAAAACTACAACACGAAACTATCCAATTCAATGATGACAAAAAGAACGATTTGTTTTCGGATGATTTTGAGGTTTATGAAGACATACACGAATGGGATAGGGCGTCTGTTGAAATAGAGATGTCTGATAGCACATTTCAGAAATGGATCCGAGGAGTACCAGACTCTGGTACGTTTAACTTATTTTTACCTTTAAATAGTTACTATATATTCTTCATTTGGTATTATACACTATATATATGCTGATTACTTTTAAATAGTTACTATATATTCTTCATTTGGTACTATACACTATATATGCTGATCAAGAAAAAAAAACACTTGGTAGAACTCTGAAATTCCTGTTACTATAAAATCGTGAACTTATTATGATTGACAGACTCATAGCAAGAACATTGGGATATTGATGAAAATTCCTTTAAAGAACTTGTGTTAATGTAACTTTGTATATCTAACTATCTTGACTTTGTTTTTATGTGGTGTGTTATTCTAGGACAAGATACTTTTGATGAAAACTTTGAAGGGGATAGTGAAGGGGAGTGTTTCATCAAGGGGGTGGCTAAAAAGTTGCTTCTGTTTTCTGGAAATGATTATTTGGCGTTGAGTTGTCATCCTTCTGTTACCAAAGCAGCCGCAAAGGTTTGTGTATTAATTTCTTATTTCACGAGTTACTTTCTTTAATTTCTTCTATGTTTCTTATAAATAGTTGTTTTGTGTTCCTCCTTTTAGGCAGTGTTAGCATATGGAATGGGGCCAAAGGGTTCTGCATTGTGTTGTGGTTATACCACTTATCATATGCTACTAGAGTCTTCGTTGGCAAAGTTGAAGCACAAAGAGGTACTACATACACAAGCAATTACATATGTAACGAATATATCGTACTTGATTTACGGTTAATGAAAAAAGAAATGTACTTATAAGAGAAAGTGAAAAAAACTGAAATACTGTGAGTATTCAAAATTGATTTCTTATACTAACATAAAGGTCTCGGTCCTTCCCATGGAGCACCCTAGCATAACTTGTATACAATATGTAATATTGGTAATAAAGTGGACGCACCAGACTGATCTCTTCATTTTACTGATTTGAATCAATTAAATACTTTATGAAATTTCAAAAATAACCCCGTGGTAAATTAGTTTTTTGCATTTGTTTCTAAATTATAATTCAAAATGAGATATTTTAAGTATATAATGAATTTTATATGTAATTCTCTTATTGATCATGTGTATTTTTACATCATCTCTAGCAATGCCTTCTTTGTCCTACTGGCTTTTCTGCCAATATGGCCATAATGAGCGCAATAGGAAATATCGTATCACTAATGGCGAAGGAAAAAATAATTCCACGGGAGGAAAAGGTTGCAATATTTTCCGACGCTTTCAACCATGCCTCAATTATTGATGGAATTCGCCTTGTTGAACGACAAGGTACCGGCGAGGTGTTCATCTACAGACATTGTGACATGTCTCACCTCGAAGAACTATTGTACGTAAATTTGATTTTCTTTTGAATCATACTATTGTTTGTTAGTGGCTATTTTGTTTTAAGTTCTCATCTTGACTACTTGTAATTTTCTTGTTTTGATAGATCGAGTTGCCCGATGAAAAAGAAAGTTGTCATCACCGATAGGTTTGTCAATCTGTAGGATCTTTGATACTCTAATTTGTTTTGTGCTTCTTAAATCTTTTGCGGATATAAGTGCAGTTCAAAAATGATGGATTCTCATGGGTGTTTATGGTAATTGTCCCAAGATAAAGTGATTTGATAAGGACCGATCCTAAACAAAATATGCAACCTTAGTCATGTAATAGATGTTTGCTGTGTACTGTGGTCTATGGACACATTTTCTTTTAGTGTTAGTACGGGAGTGATTATTAATCATTGAACAAGACCGTGATTTGTTATTCACTTCACTAGAATCTTCACATGTATATAAATTGGTAGGTATTGCAAATACAAACCTGGATTCCAGTAGTGCGGAGGACCACTTAACGGTCTATTGAGGGAATAAATATATTGTCATTAACCAAAGCAACTCATCCTTTCTAGAAGTATTTTAGCCAAATTTATACAACTTAAATATTCATATTGCAGCACTTCAAATTCCGTGATGTTTCTCTTGGTTTTTAACTGTTTTATGTTTTTCTAATTTGTATTTTCCGCTGTTGGCAGTCGGTTAAAAGTTTAAGACAAACCAAGTACTTGATTAGAGCTGGCTCAAACAATTAACTTATTCATGTCTTGTATTTTTGTTGAGCAAAGAGTTTTTGCTGTGTGTTTCAATTAACAGCTGTTTTAGTATGGATGGAGACGTTGTGCCACTGAAAGAGCTTGTAGAGCTTCGAAAGAAACATGGATTTTTGTTGGTTCTTGATGATGTAAGTTCCCATACTTTTATTTCATATCTCAATCTAATAATTGTACAGTGGTGGCATTGTAGATATCTCATTCTTTTTCTCTTGTTATTTTGTTTTTGTTTTGTTAAACTCTCTCAACACAAGTACACAAGTAGATACAAGGAGCCAGACCAAATACTCTCCATTTTAAGGAAACAAAACAATTTGAGCTGTTATGTTCCGATAATAACAATCATGTCCCCATTAAGCACCAAAAACACGAACAATGAATTTAAGCCCCTCCTTAAAAAAATACTAATTACGCCACTCTCATTTACTACCAATGATTTAGAGCTAATTCTTTAACAAGATGATACTTTTGTTGTCTGTGTTTAGGCTCACGCAACATTGATTTTTGGTGAAAATGGTGGAGGTGTGGCCGAGGAATTTGACTGCGAAGATGACATAGACATATTCATAGGCACACTAAGCAAAGCTGCAGGCTGTGTTGGTGGTTTCATTGCTTGCAGGTTTATTTTTCATTTATATCTTCTCTTATTTGTTAACTAAAAGGTTTAATTAATCGAATTAGTATATGCTTATAACGTGATGTTTCATGTGTATTTATTAGCAAGGAGTGGAAGCTACTAATACAATCTAGGGGGCGGTCTTTTATTTTTTCGGCTGCTCTGCCTATCCCCCTAGCTGCTGCTGCACACGGTATTAAGCTGTTCATGCATGTTTAACTCAATGACTGCATCTGATTTTGCTCAAGTGACTAAAGAATGATTATTCTGAAATATATATAGCTGCTATTAACGTGGGACAAAAGGAGAAATGGCGCCGGAAGCTTCTCTGGGACAGGGTTCATGATTTCGAAACTCTAACAGGGATCAAGGTTACAAGTCCTATCATATCTCTTGTTGTGGGGAGTGAAGAGAACGCCCACGAGGCCAGCAGGTCCGTGATTCTTTTACGTATATGATGATAACAATTTTGGATGCCAACTTTCAAGTTTATTGATACAGTTTAAGACATTAATTAGAAAAGAAGAAAACATAAGTTAGATCAATATGCAGTTATGCACACGTTAAATGTACTAATTAAATTATTTTTTGGTTGGGCATATTTGTGTTTGACTCATTCAGGGTAGTTTCCAAAGATCAATCTTTCCCTCGGGATATGTACTTCGTCTCTTGGATTCAAATAAAATTGATTAGTAATATTCTCCCATTGTGGCTAATATCAATGGTTCAATTTTTTGTGTGTATAAACATGCTCAGGTGCAGGTTCGATTCTTATAAAGAGAATGGGTGTGCTAAGCTTTTATTCTCTTTGATAAGATTTTTTTAATTTAAAGTGCTGTTTAGAGAATGGACAAAAGCGAAATAAACACATGCTCTCAAATTTACATAAGATGATAGGAAACAAAAATACCTTACCATCAATATCTACTCAGCTAAAAACTGCAACTTTTTTCTAGACATTAATATAAATTTATTGAGACCCTGCCATTTGGCTACATAAAAAATATTTTCTTTCCAGTTTTGGTTCACTTTTAGACAGGGGCGAAGCCAAGATGTGTAAATGGGGGTGTCAAAATATACCAAAAAAAAAAAAACTTAAAATAATAATTTTTCATATTCACCCATAATCTATATACCCCATTTAAGTGTTGTTGAACAAATACCAAAGCATAAACACAAAAATTATTGCAAATAACTAACATGGTACCTGATAAAATCAAAAGAAATGAACCCGACGGCTGCTCGCATTCGCAAATGCATAAATGATAGTTTCCGTGCTAAATTTTGAAGCAATATCTTTCTCAATATACATCATCATACAATCTTCAAGATAATCGGCTTCCATTTTATTACGAATACTAGTTTTGATGAATTCATAGCTGAAAATGATCTTTCTGCGGTGGCGGTAGAAACGGGAAGAGTAAGCACGAGAACCACAATTCTATAAACAAGCTGATATGTTGTAGACCATTTTGTTTCTACCAACCATTGACAAAGCTCGGAAATCGATGATAAATTCTTGTATTCAGGAAGAGAAATAACACAATTCTCGTAATGTCGAAGTTCCAATTTCAAGTTACTTTTCTCAAACTCCGTAAAGTCCTCCGGATAAAATTTGTCAACAAGTAGACAAATATCATCAATTTTGAATATTGAAGAGTGACAATTAGGATTCAAAGTAGAACTAAGAACTAACAATTCCATTACTTGCTCATCAAAGCGACGATTTAGTTCTTGAATTTGAGAATCTATAGCACGATAGAAAATATCAACTCTATAGCGGTCAAGTACTGAAAAGTTATCACGAGTGGGGATCATACCTCGAAGAATATTTTGCATTCAAGTTTGGGATATCAATGTTGCGTGATTCACAAAAGAGTTTGACGGTAGCAACCAAATCATCGAATTCATCATCTCTAAGATTTTGAAGAAGGCTTTTAGTAGATAAAACCATTGAAGTAGCCTTAAGAATGTCTTGAGTTTTAGATTGCAAAGCTAGACAAAGAGAATTCGTGATTCCTAACATTGACTTCATAAGATGAAGTATAAAGACAAATTCAAAGGAAGTTAATGTCTTATGTGTTGAACGAGCTTCTCCCTTTAGAGAACTAGGTCCATCTTCATAAATATTAAGTAAAACCATGCAAGCAGCACTATACATTTTTATCAAGCTAGAAACAGACTTTAGGTGAGAACTCCAGCGAGTATCACCAGGTCGTTGCAGATTATCAATTTGATTTAATCCTCTTCCAGTCTCAAGCTCTTCAATGGAAATTAAGAAAGCAATATCATCGGCATGGGCAGCTTTCAACTCATCATTTCTCTTGCATGATGCACTAACAATATTCACGATCCGAAGCAATTTAGCAAAAAATCGGTCGACTGGAAGCACTTCTTTTGCTGATGCCACTAATGCTAATTGTAATCGATGTGCGAATCAGTGAACATAATAAGCATATGGGCAATCACTTAATATCAAAGCTTGTAGTCCATGAAACTCACCCCGCATGTTACTTGCACCGTCAAATCCTTGTCCCCGAATATTCCGAATATCGAGATTGTGGTGATTGAGAACTGAGCATATGCTATCTTTTAGTGTCACTGCCATAGTGTTGGGAACATGAACAATACCAAAAAAACGCTCCCGTAAAACACCATTTTTATCAACAAATCTTATAACTACTGCCATCTGCTCCTTTTTTGACGCATCTCGAGCTTCGTCCACTATAATGCAGAATTTAGCATGTCCAATTTCTTCTCGAATCGCCTCTTTCACTTTTATAGAAAAGATATGTAAAATTTCTTTTTGAATATCAGACGACTTGTAAGTGGCATTCTTTGGAACATTTATCAATGCTTTGGTGGCTTCTTCATTATATGATGCTAATAAATCATAAAACTCAAGCAAATTACCACGGTTGTTTGATGTTGATTTCTCATCATGCCCTCTGAAAGGCATTGCTTGAAAGGCCAATCTTCGAACCAAGTCAATAGAAATTTTTAAGCGAATGCGATTGTTAAAAACTTGTTCGGCAGAAAATTTTACAATCACCCTTTCAATATTTTGAGTTGGGTTTTGTATTCCCTTCCATTTATGTTCAGCGGTTCGATGACAAGAATCGGAATTAACACCTTCATGCAAACGAAAAGAACAAGTTTTCCCGCTATTGACCTTCCTCCAACCATCAAAACCTTCAACAACAAATGCACTATGTCCTGCAAAACTAGACCCATCCGGAGGCGCAAAAAGGAAACAAGGAAAACAGAAAGCCTTGTTCTTGGCCACTGAATATTCCAACCACGAAAATAAAGCAAACCACGGAGCTTGAAATCTTCGAGGACGAGCCTTGGCGGATGCAAGAGTATACGGATATTTTTTTCCTAAATCGGGACGATTTGGACCATGTAGAGTTATGTACGCCCTACGAACTTCGTCACGCCTATTAACAGGATACTCCCAAATTTTTCTACGTAATCCAGGATCACGCTCTAGCGAATTAATATCAAATTCTACTGTGTCGATTCTTTGAATTTTTGTTGGAGGACTAGGTGTATCGATTGTCACGTGATCAACACTACTACCAACATTCTCTTCCGTCGGAGAAACATTAGCTCTCTTAAAGAACGAATTTATTTTAGGTGTCTTTCCCATTTTATACTCGATAAAAATATTAGCGATGCCAGATCTGCAGATTAAAACTCTAAGAGTTAATAGCCTATTTTTTTTTCCGTTTGAGTACTTTAATCAAACACCTATGGTGCAACATAACATTAATACATATAATAAAAAGAAGCATATTAAAAGAAAAAATAAATAGAAGAGTATACCTTGCCGAGCCAGAATGATAGAATTGTTGATGTTTTTTTAATTAAATCTAACCCCAATCAATGCGGTGCACAGCAGCACAGAGGAGTGGAGTTTTTCTTTTTTCAACTTTGTTTTTTATTTTGATACACACGCTGACACGCACGAAGAGAAGTGTTGTTGATGTTATTTTTTTTTAATTAAATTTTAAAGAGTCCAATATCAAAGAAAAATATAATTGGGTCTTTCGGCCCAAATTTAATTATTATGTTTTGGGTTCAAACATTAGCTATAAATATATGTACAGGTAACATATTTTTATGGGGGTGCCAAATCTACAACTAAAAAGAAATTGTACTAAAAAAAAATTGCGTCACTTGGGATTTCTAAAATTATGGGGGGTGCCGTGACACCCGATCGTCGCCACTTAGCTTCCCTGCTTTAGAGACATGTCATACATATAGTCAACTTCTTGCAAATAAATAATCTAATGTTTTCTTTGATCATCAGGAATTTGGTGCAGAAAGGGTTCCATATAATTCCAATCACACCCCCGGTTGTACACTCAAGCGCTTGCAGGTTTATTGGTGTTATCATTTTCCATCAAATAGTATCTTTTTTCAAAGCGAAACTGTTCATAAAATCAATCAAATTTATGCACTTTTCTTGGGTTTTTCTTAACCAGATTAAGGGTAGTTCTTAGCACGGCACATACTCTGGATGACCTGAAGAATCTCGTTGCAACATTGTCCGAATACATTGTTTTTCCAAATGCTTCCCACTCTGCTTGAAGAGAGTAAATTCCCGATTCTGTCCTATTGTGATAATTTAATGAATTTTCGAAAACATTAATATATTTATGAATCAGTTTACATGTACATGGAAGGAGCTTATTTCTGCCAAAATACTTAAATGGTTTATGTTTTCTTTCTTGCAGCCTGTTGAAGAATTTTATGGTGGAAACCAGAGGGGGTGTTGTTTTTTTATCTGCTGATTACATTGTTTAATCATACTCTATATTCCTTTTTTTATATGTCATTAATAAGATCTCATTCAAGTTTGCTTGTTGTAATTGTGTTTTGTTGACATCTCTGGTGAGTACGTTGAAATCATAAAAACATTTGTAAAGCCCTTCGCTTAGACCACGGAGAATATGACATTTTCCAAGTTACAACAAAAACTCAAACTACAAGCTTAGCTTAGATGTTTTTAGTGAGACTTATAAATATAAATAGGTTTATATCAATACTTAATTACAAAAATCCAGTACTTTTTTACAATTAGTTACGTATACTTATTTACAATTATGTACATGTCATAAAAAATAAAAAAATATACAAAAATAAATCAAAAATAAATCAAAAAAATCAAAAAAATCAAAAAATCAAAAAATATATTTTTAAAAAATCAAACAGTATTAGACATAAAAGATTGGACAGAATCAGACATGATTGAACATGATTAGACTTGATCAAACAGGATTAAACATACATGATTGAACATTTGATTTTTTTGGAGTTTTTAATGACATATGTACTTATTTGTAAATATTTCACAAAATACGTATTTTTTTGTAAAAGAGTCAATAAGTTCAAAACAATCGAGTTTATCAATAAAGTATAGATTGTATATATTATCAATAAAGTATCTATTATAATAGTAGTAATATATTTATTTGGGGATATATATATATCATAGTCAATACAAATCAAATGAGTCTGTCCAATTTAGCCACTTTTTTTCTAAAAAAAATCCTACACTTTTATATTAATTACAATAATATCAAACTCTCATAAAAATATAAAAAGTAAAAACTAATAAAACTATTTATCCCTATTTTACAACCAAACATTTTTTTAAATCTTAAACTATGTTTTTTTTTTATGTATTATCCACATATTTATATCATTAACTATACATATTTTCTATATTTTTATTCATTGTTTTTGCAAAAACACTCCAAATTAATATTTTATTATTGCAAATCTCCATCGTTTCACGACGGGAACACAAATATGCGTATTGTTTTTTTTTTCGAGATTTATAATGACATGTTTTTGAATTTTTAAATTTTATCATAATTTCCAAAACGTGTCATTATACATCTCGGAAAAAAAACCGCATATTTGTGTTCCCGTCATGAAACCGTGGAGATTTGCATTAATCAAATCTTGATTTGGAGCGTTTTTGCAAAAAAATATCCAAGTTGATGTCTAAGTTGATGTTCATATAACTTCTCTCATAGATATATACTTCTATATAAGAGTAGATTAATATTGATTTACTCAGAGTTGATTAATATACGAAGCAAACAATTGGATCAAATCCCGGTGACAAGATCTCTTTGTCGATAGCTGAATAGTTGAATCAAACATTTTGATCAACTCTTTGTTGATTAGATCCATTCGTCGATAGCTGGACAAAGTCAGTGTGTATCTGAAGTCAACCATTGTTGATTGAATATATTTGGTTGTTTGACTGCAGAGCATATATGGCTCTATTCATATATGTGTGCCTATATTATATGCTCTATTCATATAGGTGTACCTATATTTTTATATATAACTGTATATATATTTTATCGGTTACGTTTTATTATATTATTTAATTATATAACTGTATATATACTTTATCCGTTTTACATTTTATTATATTATATATTTAATTACAAGGAGAGGTTTTTTTTTAATACTTAAATCAATCTAAACCATTGAAAATAATAGACAACTGAGGGTTAGAATTAATGGGTAAACATAACGTATAAACTTATTTGTCGATATATACTTCTCCTATATATATACACATATATATATATATATATATATATATATATATATATATAAAAGTATATCTTAGTTTATACATTGTTATATTTTATATTAAATATAACTTACCCAAGCCTAGATTCGTCATCATGTCTAACAAACTACAATATGTAAACTCGTTGGTCGAATTAACGTCTTTTGATAAACAATCTTAGTTTAACCTTAAAGCTGCTAATTAACGGATTCAAGAATACAATAACGCAATAAAAAGAATGAAAAACAAGATTGCAATGTAAGAATGATAGCCAACTTTCACTAACACGATGCAAAATGGATGTTTGCAAACAAATGGGCAAAAAGCCCTCTTCTTTCTCTCTAAAAACAAAACTGTATTTCTGAATGAATGTTCTATGGTGTAGCGTACGAAATATATAGATAATATCATAATACATTGTAACAAGGTATAATGATCACTTAAGTACATCTCTAACAACTTAATAACCAAAAACACACCATCGAAATCTAGATTTAATACAAAAGCATTGTTTATCACTATAATACGTATCCTTCGTATTAACTATTCTACCTAAAAATAAGTAACGATATCATATCATTTCCATCTTTTAAAATTAATATGCCCGTCTCTCTCTTTTACCAGACGTGTTCTCCCTCCCTCTCTCCTTGATGTCACATATTATTTTTTTACCAATAAAAGTTACACTGTATGCAAACCTATTTTTCTTTCATGTATTGTAGAATGAGTAAATATCTTAAACTTTCCATTTTAGCTTTTTATCAAACTTCTTTAAAATTTAAAAAAGATGAGCATCGTGTTTTTTCCATGGTTTGATCAATGATGCTATATGATGTTATTAGTACTTCCGTGATGCTTAAATGTTATGAGTTGATTCATTTTTTTTTTTAAAAACGTGTTTTTTTCTTTATCCATTGTATTTTTTATTCTCTTTTTCTCTTGATGCTCTACGTTGCTACATAGGTTTCGCGTGTATGCTACTTGATGCTCTACGTTGCTACCTAGGTTTCGCGTGTATGCTACTTGATACACCAATTCTTGATGACATGTGATGCTAGAAGATGCTACATTTTTTTTAATTTTTAATTTTTAGTTTTAGGTTACTAAAATAAAAAAAAATCATTTTCCGCTTTTGTGTGCTATGTTGCTTGACGGTGCTATTTATTTTTTTGATATCTTGATTGTTGTTTTTAGTATTTTTGGTGTTTGGTTTTTAAATTTCTTGTTGAGGATCATCGAGTTTTATTTGTCTTATTCTATTTGTTGCTCTAAGATGGTATTAATTTTTTTTATTCATTGATGTTATATACGATGCTACTTTATTTTCTATTTTGTTAGTATTATTTTTGGAATTTTCATTTGTTTATTTGATTCTATATGATGCTATCTGTTTTCTGTATATATATTTTTGTAATTTTTTGATATTTTCCTTTAATTTTCTTTGCAAATCTTTATCGTTTTTATAAGTTGACATCTGATAGGTATTGTATTTCCTTTTTTTTTTTTTATTGTTTGTTATTAGTAGTTAGTTCGAATTTGAAAACACCAATATTTGTGGAGCGGAGAGAAAATAGGTAGAGATTTAAGTGCAAGGCTATTTTAGTACTTAAAAAAAAATTAATGTGTATCTAATCTTAAAAAAGAAATTCATATTTGGGTTTTTCAACATTAATATGATAAACATCGTACTAAACCCAAATTTCCCTTTGTAACAACAAACTTCATCGGATAAATCTTAAAATTTGAAAATTAAACTGTTCCTAACCAATCAATCTGGCCGATCAGGATCAGTTTCTAGAATTATTTCGTGAATGGGCTTCATTGGGCTGATTTAAACCTTTTTAATTATTCTTTCTTCATTTTGGTCCATCTTTATAAATAGTTTACCATACATATTTTACCATCAAATCAACTCTTTTCATAAATAGTTTAAGTGACGACGACGACATTGATGAAAAAGTTATGTCAGATTTGGAATTTGAAATAGTAGACACGCTTGAAGAAAATTATATGACTTATTTGTCACTAACCGTTGTGATGAAAAACATAAATAGTGAGGTAAAGCTACAAAAGTTTTATTGCAATAAACATTTTAATAATTATATTGATTTATATACACGTAGTAACTACGATAAAAAATTGATGATGTCGGAAATTACATGGATCCAAATTTTAAGGAATAACAAGATGCATATTTGTGTTCTTAAACATAAATCATATAATTTAATGTTTGAATTATTTGATTAACTTTAAAAAAAATTCATTCCGATAATTTTGATACAAATTATTGGTCGGTCAAAACTGCACGTAATTTCGTAATAGACAATTAATTGGAAACAGATAAAGTATTGTATATTGATGATTGGTATCATAATTTATTATATTAGAGGATCTATATTTACTCTTCCATTGAGCCTAAACTAATATTTTCATTGTTACTTTGCTAGAATTTTTTTTTATACTCCCTAAATTGGGTTCTTGTATGAGTTTTACTATTTTCTTTCATTCAATCTTTTCTTTCTCTCTCTCCGTATATTATTTCACTTGAGAATAACAAGTTAATTTTTCTATATATTCTATATGATTATATCTAAAATCAAAGAATAATTTTCTCACATAGAACCAATTAAATTTCAAAAATATACCTTCAAATTATTGTTTCCCAAAAACATAACTCCACTAAAAAAACCCTCAAAATCTCCACTCGTATCTCTCCGCTCTCTTTCTTCTCTCTCTATCCGTTCTCTTTATCTTCTTTTCTCTATGATCTCCCTCTTCTTTCTCTCTCTCCTCTTTTTTTTCTATCTCTCTGCTCTCCCTCTCCTCTATATATTTTTACTTTCTCTCCGTCCATAACCACCTTCAACTGTCTCTCTGTTCAACATGTCTCTCTGTAGAACGTTTTCTTATTTATAGAAATCATACCCGCATTTTAGAGGTTATATCATCTTTCTCGAGTTAATACCCTTATTGCCATAGTTTATACCATTATTTTTACGGTTCATATACATATTTGCAAGCTACATATATCCATATTTGCAACATTCATACCATTATTTGTATAATTCATACACCCATTTTTAGAGTTTATATTCATATTTACAAACTTATACACGTATTTGTAGAGACCATACTCTCGTTTTAGAGTTATTATCATCTCTCTAAAGTTCATATCTTTATTTCTATAGGTCATGTCCTCATTTTTAGACTTAATACCCTTATTTGTAGCGATAATACATTCATTTTATAGTTTAACACCTTTTTATGAATTTCATAGCACACACTCTCATTTTAAGACTTTATACCCTTATTTGTAAAGGTTATACCCTTATTTTATAGTTCATACTATTTTGCTAGAGTTCATACCCCTAATTGGGATGAAATTTAAATTGATCTATATATCAAACTTGTATGGGCGAAACACACCACGAATGAACTCAAAATATCCCCCAAAACCTTGAATTTGATATATAATTCGATTTAATGGGTTCAAAATATTAAAAATAAATCTCATATTCACCAATATATACCATAACAATTAAAAATCAAAAATAATCATAAATAGATAGGGAGAAGAAAGAGACATGGAGAGAAAAATGAGGAGAGATAATGGGAATAAGGAAAGAAAAGATAAGAGAGAAAATGCAGGAATAAGGAAGGAAGACAGAGAAAAGGGGGAGATGGGAATAATTGAAAATTTGATTTTGAGCACCGATAATTCGGGGTATGGTTTTGATCATTTAGTTAAAAAAAATTGTATGTTTTGATAATTTTTGTTTTACAAAGCCAGAGTTTCACTTGTGAATCACTTTGCACAAAATTATATTGGGTTTCTAAGTGGTTATAAGAAAGTTTGTGTACTGTTAATAGGATGAAATTGCATGTAGGAAATTATATATCCGACATTGCATGCGGCTCTAATGAGGCGGCCTAGGAGGTTGTCTGCTATATTGTACCTATTTTGAAAATTAGGGGAAAATGAAATGGATAAATAGGTGGTCCTGTAAAAGAAATTTCTCACTGATTACATATATCATTCATAGTCAAACAAAATTATGTGGTTCATATGTATATTTCCTACAATTGTCTACTTTTTTCGTGAAAAAAGTGGTCTATGCCCCCTGACTTCTGAGTTTGCTGACTGGTAGTCAGAGTGGAATTGGAATTACACTGTACTGTTGGAAGATATTTAATAAAAAAATCAATGGTCACGTTACAAACTTCCACAAGTTGGCCAACTATGGTTGAAAAAAACGTAACCTATAACTTTGAACCAATATATACTGGATTCTATAATGCTTCTGTACGTGCATAATTTATATCCTATCACATTTGTTAATTTATTTGGTAAATATGTTAATCTAATATACACTCATACTTGCCAAACATAATCTTTTGAGGCAGCTTAAAACCGCCTAGAAAAATATTGAAATCACCTCTAATACTGTTTAAGGCATTTTTCATAGCAAAAGTACAAGAACATTATTTGTAAGAGTTGCAATAATTTCTAAGGCGGTAATGAACCGCCTCAAAAGATCTGAGACGGTTTTTATCATATTTAAGGAGGTTTATGACCGTCTCAAAATATACTCAAAATTTTGAATAATTTACACTAAAATCGCCTCGAAAGATACATTTTAACATGCTTAAATAATTTTTTGAAGGTATTTATTTAACAAAATTTAAGTAACATACGAAAATATAAAATCATATTAATCAAAATAGTTAATCATCATTAAAATAGAAATAAGGATAGGTTCATACAAAAGCTCTATCAACTGGTATCATCGAAAATGACCTAAACAACGATTAAATAATACAACTCTGCATATTGTTGTTCTATTTGCTTAAATTTGTCATTGAACTCTTCTCAAAGCTTTTCACGAATTTTTTCTTGGATCACTCCGTGCAACTCTTGTAGCCCTTTTTTCCATACCGCTTCATGTACTTTTTCCCCTAGCTCTCCTCGTACCTCTTCTCACACCACTTCACGGACCTCTACTCGGATTTGTTCTCGCCTTTTTCCATGTCAAAATCATATTTCTCCTGAGATTCGTCGTTTTTGTTTCCAAATACTTCGGTCAGACAAGGACTTAAACCCCATGTAAACACGGCCATGTCAATCACATCCAGGAACTATAAATACTTGTTCTCAGCTTCTTGAACATCTTATAACCTAGCCTGCATAACAGCCTAACAAAAGACACAAGATTTATGATAAAAGTTGGGACTATAATTTTTCTATAACATAATATTTTTGAAAAAAACAACCTGCATAGCATGCATACAACCGCTTCGGTCGCGGCTTGATCAACTGGTGAACCATTTTTTTCCTATAAGTTACTTGGTAAACTTCTACCCTATCAGGCTCTTCGCCAATTCTCGACATCTACAATGAAAAAATATATATATATATATTAGCGACTTCAGTATCGAAGAGAATTATAGAGTAGGACTTTCTCCCACTTCTATATGCAATAACTTTGTTTTTTTGTTTCTCTCGATTGATTTTGATGTGTTTTTGTAATTAGTGAAGGAAGCAAATTGTAAATTGTTTTTTGACTACAACTATATAACCAAAAATTAACCGGCGCATAACATTATTAACCCAGTCTATCAAATTCACCAAATCGGTTCTCCAAAAGGGTGAAAACACATGAGTCTACATAAATAAATAAATGAACTACAATGACATGGACAAAAATGAACTGTTTTGAAAAAAGAAAACAACTCAAAGGCTTGATTAAGTGTCCGCAGCTGTAACACAATTTACCATGATTACATGAAATTCACCTAGATGGGTGGATTGTGATACCGTTGGTTTTTACTATATCGAAAAACAATAATATAAAACGCAATGACTGACACGGAAATAAACAACTTTATTTCACTTTGAAATGAATATAACTCGATTACAAATTACTGACTCGTACAGAATTTAAATTGCAATAAATAAACTGCAGCACTCAATCTGACTTTTCAATTTGCTGGAAACTGACTTCTTTTGTATTTTATACAAAACTCTCTTTTCAAATTTGACTCAAGACCCGAAACAACCTAAATCCCAAGGCCCATCCAAGGCCCAAGGTGTCCGCGCACGAGCCCCAAGGCCCGAGCGAGCGCTTGCGTGTGTGATACACTCATACACTTATGTATATGTGGACATAATAGTTTAACAATTAGATGGGTTGAACTTGTATATATATTGAAAAATTAACTCTTAATTCTCCAATATGGGATAACCCTCAATGTTTTCCCTTTATTCATTCAATTTTCCAGCATTAAGGTTTTTTCTTCTTTTGAGAATCCAACTTCGAAGCCGATTAATATTCACACCCATTCTCCGAATAGCTCATGCGATATACCGTTACGAAGCTCGTCACACGAGCTACTCAAACGCTTTGAGTACGGCATTAACAACTCTGTGTTGTCACGTGTATCGACTCGAATTTGATCATGTGACCATTCGGAACACCAATGTTTAAAACATGTTTTCCAACAGATACAAATGAGCCAAAAACACAGTAAACTTGGTTAAAATCTATATCAGCTAAAAAAACTAAGTAATCAAAACTTACCAACACAACACTATTAAACCCCAGTTTCATCAACGGCAACCCAAAACGGTTTAGACTAAGAAAAGTTTACATTGAAAAAAAGGTACAAATTATACTCACGCGAATTGATAAAAACACCATCCATTAACCAGCTCCAAAAGCTTACTCGGCCGAAAGCTACACTGACCCAGAAAATAAATAATCCCAATCTCATCAAATTCACCAAGATCGTAAGTTGCCATTTTTTTCACGCTACACGGATAACAGATTTGTTTAGGCTTAAGTTATTTTTACACTACGAGTAATCCTAGCGCTAGGCATATAAAGGTTTAGCTTCGCCTTTGGCTGCACAAGCTATATTAATGATTACTTCTTAAAAATATATCAATTAAAAACTCAAAATGGTGTATCTAATTCATCCATCCCATTCCTACAATTTTTTCTTTTTTTTTTTTGGATGCTAATTTTTTTTTTATATTAAACGCTCATTATTATTGATAACAACGGACGGAATTATATAGTTTCAGTGCCCTTGGAACAAGATCCGCGGGCTAAGCAAATTGAAATAATATAGAAGCATAAATGGTGTCAACATACCCACCAACTCCTAAAACCACACACAACTTATCCAACCCTAGACAGACGATAAAACTAAGTCAAAAAGACGTAAAATGCAACATAAAAAATTCCAACTTTCACGAAAACGTAGTACTGAAATATTATCGAGTTCACTAAACAAAGTACTAATAGTAATAGGATGATCACAAATGAAGGCACCGTACAACACCATCCGCATAAATTGACCAAAAGAAAATTTGCCAACAGCTCAACAAAGCGCCATCAGAGTGAAAACCCGATCTAATAAGCCTAGTCATGACAAAAAACCTAAAGACGCCGACCTCACACTAAAATAGTCAAATTTAGCCACTCAATCGCAGTTCACAAATTACCAATCATAGCCAAAACTCTACCGAGTTGCGAACGATAGCACTACAACGACAAGCTCCGTCAATACTCGTAATCAAAAGTCGAGACATAGTCAGGTCACATAAAACATCAATAAAGCTACAGAATTACATCTGACAGATCTGATACACTGACTAAACGGCCCTGTTTGGTATAAGCAAGAAAACAAACTCATGTCAAGACACAAGAGAAAGAGGCGGCAACATACCAGACAGTAAATAGAGGCAAAAGAGCTTAGAGAGTATCCTATCCAATCCGGTATTATAGTTGCGACCGAGTTGGCAACACACTTTTATTACTCGATCTAGTCAAACCTACTGGTCAAGAATCTCAAAAACTGCCCATGCCCAAACTATTAACCACGACGGATAAACCCGCCTCAACTCTAGTCAAGACCCCGAGTGCAATAGTGCTACCACCAAATAGGCAAACATTTGAGACTCAATCAAATCCAAAAGAAAAAATAGTTGGAGGACATAAAGGATGAGGCCGGGTCTCACCTAAAAATGCTGGAAAACCGGCGACATAGATGGTGAGGAGAGGACGGATGAGAAGAAAATAGTGGATCGAAAAAAAAAGTGAAGTAACATATGAGGGAAGAAGAGAGGAGATCGGAGAAAGATTGACGTGGGAGATGATGGAGAATAGAGGAAATCGGAGAAGAGTTGAGGTGGGAGATGAGAGGAGAAAAGAGTTGGGATGAGAAGGAGAAAGATCTGGGGGAAGAAAGGAGGTGGGGCGGAGGTGAAAAGGCCTGGGGGCAGGGGGCGGCGCCGCCTTACCCGCCCCAGGCTGGCGGGCGTGATTGAGGGGTTTTAGGGTTTATGAGTTTTTTAAGAGAGATGGAGGAGAGACTATCCACTCAAATTGGAGGATAGGCTCCATTCCTACAAACTAAATGGTTTCACCGATCACCAAGTGATACAACTAAGTTTCATCCACAATTAAATTACTAATCAATTGAACCAATTCGTATGGGCAAATGGGTAAAACCTCCGTCCAGGTATATATATATATATATATATTAAATGAATTAACATATCAAATTCACATAAGAGAGATTAAGAGGAGGGACCGTAACAAAAAATAGAAAAGTAAAATGAAAAAGGTAGAAGGGATCACCGAATCATGTACCTGAGAATAAAAAGAGTTGTGTAATCGATCCTCCAATTGACCGAGTTAAGAAGAGAGATGAGGGTTTGCAATATCATATACGGTTAGAGATCGAAGAATTATAGATTATGAATAACTTTGTGAATACGGACGTGGAGAAGTTAGGCGCAGTAAACCTTAAAAATAGCTAGTGGAGGATGGGTAAATAACATAATTACAATTGAGGCGTTAAATTTCCTATTAGGCCAGTTTCAATAACCGCTTAAATAACTATTGACTTTTTAAGGCTGTTTTTACTAGCCCCTTTAAATAATTGGCCTTAATTGCACACTTTTCTAGTAGTATCATGTTTATTGGCTCACTAGTAGATCACGTCATAACTACCAAACCACATGGAAAATCTATAACTTGATGATTTATAATGCATATTCTCAAGAATAGTATCGGATTGAACCATACATGGTTGTCAGACAGAAAAACATAAGGAAGAAACGTGAATTAATTCTAAAATTTATTATAAATTAACAGGAAGCAAGAAACAAAAAGCGGGAAGCCGGAAGCCGGAGAATGATATGTACTATTAAGCCGGAGATAAAAAAATGGTTCATCATAAGAGTCGATTAAAAGCACAATTTCTAGAGAGATTTGTAAGAGTCAAGACCAATTAAGGAGCATTTGGAGCTCTTGTATTCAAAAAAATTGATTTCAAGTGTGAACTCTTCCACAATGGCAGTCGGAGTGGAATTGGAATTGGAATTGGAATTATGATCTGGAATTACACTGTGAGATGTTTAACGAGTGTGAGATATTTAATAAAAAGTAAATGGTCCTCACTTCAAAAAGCAAGTGGTGGTCTTATAAATACCACCTAGCTCTCTTCTCATAATATTCAAGCTTTCAACAAAAATATAATAATCTCAATTTGATCACATAAATAATCTCACAAATTCTTTCTTCTCTTTCACATGGCAGCAAGTCAGTGGGATGATTTGGTACAGAAATCACTTTTGATTCTTAAATCTAAGGGAATTATCACTAATATAAGAACTATTCACCTCCCATCTACTGCAAAACTACAACACGAAACTATCCAATTCAATGATGACAAAAAGAACAGTTTGTTTTCGGACGAATTTGAGGTTTATGAAGACATACACGAATGGGATCGGGCGTCTGTTGAAATAGAGATGTCGGACAGCACATTGCAGAAATGGATCCGAGGAGTACCAGATTGTGGTACGTTTAACTTATTTTTACTTTCTCATAAATATTATTCTCTTCATTTGGTATTACACACTGACCTACACTATACATGGTGATCTAGAAAGAAAGAAAAAACACTCGCGAAAACTCTGAAATTCTAGAGAGAATAAAATTGTGAACTTATTATGATTGACAAATCCATATATAACAAGTACTGATCAATTCTGATCATACAAACACATTTGGATATTGATGAAAATCATTTAGAGGGTTGAAAACACGTTTTATTTTACAGCGAAAAACTGAACTTAGATCCTGATTATAGTATATATAGATTTAATAAAAACGATACAGAAATACCTCACGGGTAGAGTTAGACCACACTTTATCTTCTATTGTATTCTCATTATACGTCTTGCTCTTAGAGAGGTGAACTCTCATATTGGTAGAAAATTCTAATTTTAATATGTGTTATGAGATTTTAATTTTTTCAGAGCATAAAAGCGGTATATATAGGCTACAACAGGGATCTAGTGCACAAAAAATAATAGACTTATACATTACCTATAACTCTAACCATATTTAGATTAGTACTTAATTAATAAATATTATATAATCTTATTAACAAGAATAATATAATATTATCTAATTAATAATTTACCAATCTTATAATATTCTATCGGTAAATTATATTCATTTTCACTAGAAAATATAATTACACTTTACTTCATTCTCAAATAATATTTGAGAGCACATTATTAAATACTTAATTTTCTTCTTACGTTAATATTACAAATATACACCAGGTAAATAAATTACTGACAATTATTTTACTCGGCATATTATTTACTCGACATTTTCACTTGACTTATTTGTTGTGTCAGATATAAAATCCACTTGAAAGATTTGACACAAACAAAACTTATAATCTTCTCGAGGGGATATCATTAATACTTGTTAAGCGACATGAATTCATTCGATTATAGACACACACCATATAAATAATATTACCGTCCAACGCACGGGTTTGTTGACCACAACAAATCTCACTCATTGCAAATCAAAGCAGTATATATTATAAATATGTGTATCGAAAATATTCTAGTGATTAAGAGTATAAGTAATAATAATAATTTCTTAGGTATAATTATTTTATTCTGGTCAATACCATAAAATAATATTACTTTGTCATGTTCAATATACTCTAAGTATACTAGCACAAATAGTCGAAACTCAACCGTTCCCCGTGCTATAACTATACTGATGGTTGTCCACTCCATCTAAAGTTGTGAACGATAAAATATATATTCTGTAAGAACCAATGATTTGATCTTCCGTGTGTAAGCCGTACTCTACACACCAAATCAATTACTATACAAAATAAAGACGCATGTACATGTAAATAATATATACAATATTACTTATATTTATTCTCAAATAAAACATTCATTGTTAATAAATAAATACTAAAACCGAAAATAAATCATGTCTTTTAATATATCATTCTAACATAAAGAACTTTGTTATTGTAACTTGTATATCTAACTACTACTAATCGTAGCTCACGCGTTGTGTGTGTGACACGCATTTGCATAAATATGATCTTAAACAAATAAATTTAACATTTTTAAAAAGTTTGCAAAAATAATGGAACGAATATCGTAAAAATATAATATTTTATTGTTATAGTAATATAAAAATACATGTATGGTGATTTGTTTGGAAAATAAATTGATATGTATGGAAAAAGGAAATATTTATTTACTTGTTTATTTATTTAAATTGCATTAATTTATTTGAGTAATTAGTAAATTATAATATAAGTATTTTTGAAAAAAATGAGTAAAATTATACATGTTCAAACTTTCTTAGTTTTCCTCTTATATTAATGGTATGATATTAACTTTGTAGTATATATGATTTGTTATTCTAGGAGAAGATACTTTTGATGAAAACTTTGAAGGGGATATTGATCAAGGGGAGTGTTTCGTAAAGGGGGAGGCTAGAAAGTTGCTTCTATTTTCTGGAAATGATTATTTGGCGTTGAGTTGTCATCCTTCAGTTACCAAAGCAGCCGCAAAGGTTTGTGTATTAATTTCTTATTTCACGAGTTACTTTCTTTAATTTCTTCTATGTTTCTTATAAATAGTTGTTTTGTGTTCCTCCTTTTAGGCAGTGTTAGCATATGGAATGGGGCCAAAGGGTTCTGCATTGTGTTGTGGTTATACCACTTATCATATGCTACTAGAGTCTTCGTTGGCAAAGTTGAAGCACAAAGAGGTACTACATACACAAGCAATTACATATGTAACGAATATATCGTACTTGATTTACGGTTAATGAAAAAAGAAATGTACTTATAAGAGAAAGTGAAAAAAACTGAAATACTGTGAGTATTCAAAATTGATTTCTTATACTCACATAAAGGCCTCGGTCCTTCCCATGGAGCACCCTGTTAGAAATTTAGGGTATGATAATCCTGGATAACTTCGAAGAATCGTGTTCGTACACTTTCCGAACAAAGTATTTCGACCCTATTATTGTCTGGGTTCACGAAATCTTTGTGGGGATAATTCTTGAAGAACGATCTGTTTCTGGCAAGGAGAATAGATTAGGAAATGTAGAGAGAATTTTCTTATATGTTTCTGTCTTTGAAATCGAGGCCAAATGACTTCTTATATAGGAGATCAATAACCGAAACTGAAAGCAAGCAACTGTTCGGAAAAGAAGCAACTGTTCGGAAATGAAACAAGCAACTGTTCAGAAAGGAAGCAAGCAACTGCTCGGAAATGAAGCAAGCAACTGTTCGGAAAGGAAGCAAGCAACTGTTCGGAAAGGAAGCAACTGTTCGGAAATGAAGGAAGCCAGCCAGGGGCTCTCGCCCCTTGGACCCCGTCAGGGGCTCTGCCCCTAGGACCCCGCCAGGGGCTGTGCCCCTTGGAACCCCGTTTCAATTATTCATATTCAATTATACGTTGGCTCGACGAGCGTGCACTCCGCACTTCCCTAACTCGTTTCCGAGTTTAACGCATTATTGCATCGGCCTATAATAAATCACATTACTACTAAAATACATTGATGATACTAAAATCACCAACACACCCTAGCATAACTTGTATACAATATGTAATATTGGTAATAAAGTGGACGCGCCAGACTGATCTCTTCATTTTACTTATTTGAATCAATTAAATACTTTATGAAATTTCAAAAATAACCCCGTGGTAAATTAGTTTTTTGCATTTGTTTCTAAATTATAATTCAAAATGAGATATTTTAAGTATATAATGAATTTTATATGTAATTTTCTTATTGATCATGTGTATTTTAACATCATCTCTAGCAATGCCTTCTTTGTCCTACTGGCTTTTCTGCCAATATGGCCATAATGAGCGCAATAGGAAATATCGTATCACTAATGGCGAAGGAAAAAATAATTCCACGGGAGGAAAAGGTTGCAATATTTTCCGATGCTTTCAACCATGCCTCAATTATTGATGGAATTCGACTCGTTGAACGACAAGGTACTGGTGAGGTGTTCATCTACAAACATTGTGACATGTCTCACCTCGACGAACTATTGTACGTAAATTTGATTTTCTTTTGAATCATACTACAATTGTTTGTTAGTGATTATTTTGTTCTAAGTTCTCCTCTTGACTACTTGTAATTTCCTTCTTGTTTTGATAGATCGAGTTGCCCAATGAAGAAGAAAGTTGTCATTACTGATAGGTTTGTGAATCTTTATGATCTTTAATAGCATTTGTTTTGTGACTCTTTTCCCAATGCAAATAAAAACAAAAAAGGGAAAATTATGGAAACATACAATTTTTTAAGTATAATTACAAAAATCTATAAATCAAAACTTTTATTTCCAAAACACAGAACTCAAATAAATATGTGTAATTGTATGTTTGTATGTTTTGATAATATATTTTGTTTAATTGTATATTTTAGATACTCCCCCAATAAATAAAAAAAAATGCAACCTCACGGTTGTTTGTGGTAGTTGGCCTACATAAAGTGATTTGATAAGGACCAATCCTAGAGACAAACTACAAGCTTAGTTGTCTAAATAGATGTTGGGCTGTGTACCATGTACACATTTTGTTTTATTACCTTTTTAGACTTTCAACTGTATTATGTTTTTTCTAATTTGTATTTCCCTCTGTTGATCGTCGATTAAAAGCTTAAGACAAACCAATTGCTTAGTTAGTGCCGGCTCAAACAATTAACTTATTCATGTCTTGTCTTTTTGCTGAGCTGAGCTGAGCAAAGAGTTTTTGTTATGTGATTCAATTAACAGCTGTTTTAGCATGGATGGAGACGTTGTGCCACTGAAAGAGCTTGTAGAGCTTCGAAAGAAACATGGATTTTTGTTAGTTCTTGATGATGTGAGTTTCCATACTTTCATTTCATATCTCAAACTAATAGTTTATAATTGTACAACGGTGGCATTGTAGATATCTCATTCTTTTGCCCTTGTTATTTTATTTTTGTTTGTTAATTGCCTCTCAACACAAGTACACAAGTGACTGAAGAGAAATTTTCAACATATTTAAGTCGATACAAGGGGCGAGACCACAGGCTCTTCATTTTAAGGAAACAAAACAACTTGAGGTGTTATGTTCCAATTATAACAACCATTCCCCCATTAAGCACCAAAAACATGAACAATGAATTAAAGCCCCTCGTCAGAAAAATACTGGTTACGCCACTCTGATTTATTTAACTATGATTTAGAGTTAATTCTTTAACTAGATGATGGAACTTTTGTTTGCCTATGGTTAGGCTCACGCAACATTGATTTTCGGTGAAAATGGCGGAGGTGTGGCCGAGGAATTTGACTGCGAAGATGACGTAGACATATTCATAGGCACACTGAGCAAAGCGGCAGGCTGCGTTGGTGGTTTCATTGCTTGCAGGTTTATTTTTCATTTATATCTTCCCTTATTTGGTAACTAAAGTTTTTTTAATTGAGTAAGTATGCTTATATCGTGATGTTTCATGTGTAATTATTAGCAAACAGTGGAAGCTACTAATACAATCTAGGGGTCGGTCTTTTATTTTTTCGGCTGCTCTACCTATCCCTCTTGCTGCTGCTGCACATGGTATTAAAACTGTTCATTATAAATCCACAACTGCATCTGATTTTTCTTAAGTCGCTAAACGATGATTATTCTGCAATATATATAGCCGCTATTAACGTGGGACAAAAAGAGAAATGGCGTCGGAAGGTTCTCTGGGACAGGGTTCATGATTTTGAAGCTCTAACAGGGATCAAGGTTACAAGTCCTATCATATCTCTTGTTGTCGGGAGTGAAGAGAATGCCATTCAAGCTGGCAGGTCCGTGATTCTTTTATCTCCTTATGTAAAATATGATGATAAAATTTGGCTGCCAACTTTCAAGTTTATTGATAGAACTTAAGACACTAATAAGAAAAAACGAAAATATAGTAAGTTACATCAATATGCACATGTTAAATGTACTAAATTGTTTTTTGGTTGGACATGTTTGTGTTTGGCTCATTGGGGGTAGTTTCCTAAGATCGATATTTGCCTTAGGACATGTATCGTCTCTTGGATTCAAATAAATTGAGTACAACTAATATTTTCCCACTAATGCTAACATTAATGGTTCAGTTTTTTGTCTGTCTATAAATTATACGAGGTGCAGGTTCATTTTTTATAAAGACATAGGTGTGCTAGGCTTTGATTCTTTTTAATGTAATATCTAAAAAAAAGGTTAGTAATAGACTGGAACACTCCACAAGGGAAATAAACATGAAATGCTCTCGAATTTACATAAGATTAGGAAACAAAAATATCAAAACGTCAAAGTTATCACTTTGTAATCAAATATCTACCCAGCTAAAGATTGCACCCTTTTTTTTCTAGACATTTATATAAATTTATTGAGACCCTGCCATTTGGTTACCTAAAAATATTTTCTTTTCAGTTTTGGTTCTCTATTGAGGCATGGCAATGTGGCATACATAGTCAACTTCTTGCAAATAATTGATGTTATGTTATCTTTTATCATCAGGAATTTGGTGCAGAAAGGGTTCCATATAATTCCAATCACACCCCCGGTTGTACACTCGAGCGCTTGCAGGTTTATTGCTGTTATCATTTTCCATCGAATAGTATCTTTTTTCAAAGCGAAACTGTTCATAAAATCAATCAACTTTATGCACTTTTCTTGGGTTTTTCTTAACCAGGTTAAGAGTAGTTCTTAGCACGGCACATACTCTGGATGACCTGAAGAATCTCGTTGCAATATTGTCCGAATACATTGTTTTTCCAAATGCTCTCCATTCTGCTTGAAGTTATATAGTAAGTTCCTTACTTTTTTCCAGCTTTGTTACTTCTGGTTTGTATAACATAATTAGTAATTTGCAGTACTGATTCAATGGTTCCACTGTGATAATTGAATGACTTTTCGAAAAGATGAATTTATTTACATGACTCAGTTTACATGTACTTGGAAGTTGGAAGGAACTTATTTATGCCAAATTACTTAAATGGTTCATGTTTTTTTTCTTGCAGCCTGTTGAAGAATTTTATGGTGGAAACTAGAGGGGATGTTGTTTTTATCTGCTGATTACATTGTTTAATCATACTCTATATTCCTTTTTTTTTATATGTCATGCAATAAGGTCTCATTCAAGTTTGCTTGTTGTAATTGTGTTTTGTTGACATCTCTGGCAGCCGGGTACGTTGAAATCGTATAAACATTTAAAAAGCCCCTCGCCTAGACCATGGAGAATACGACATTTTGCAAGTTACAATAAAGACTCAAACTACAAGCTTAGCTTGGATGTTTTTAAATTTTAATCCAGCATATTTTACCATCTTTTTTGGCATAAGTGGCATATCTTAGGCGCAACCTGTCTTCTCCATGTATTACTACAGTGATCGTATAATTATGTTTTGTTCCAATGAATTATTCGAATCTATGTACTTTAATTAAATATCAATAAAAAGGAAGAGTCCGTTTCTGTTATTGAAAAGATACTTTATGAGAGTATAGTGTAGTTCGTAAAATTTTCATGGTGCCTTCAATATATCGTAATTCTATTCCGAGTGTTTTTACCAAAATAATGCTACCACTCGAACTATTTCCCAAAATAATGCTCCTCTGAAACTATTTTTCAAAATAATGCTATCAAATTACAAGATAACTCCAACATTTGTTGGATTCACTTTAAACAATCCTTATATTTAAAATATATACCACCATTATTGCAATCATTAAGAAAAAATGGAGGCACATATGCAAGGTATTATTAGTGTGTATTCATATTTCGATTAAATATATAAATTTTATCTTTTTTTACTTTGAAAAATGTAAACTTTCTTTACATAACCGATTTTATAATTTTGTAATATTTGTCAATCATGCTAATTAATTACAACTAGTCTTATTTTTCTTAATTCTCATTCTTTAGCTGTGTATTATCAAATATTTTCCTTTTTAAAACACTTATGTAAAAAAACAAACAATTAATGATGATCTAAAACTCAAAGCATATAAATTCGTGATTATTCCACGTCTATCATCTCTGTTATATTAAATTAAATAACTACTCATTTTGAATAAAAAATAACAATTAAAAATTTAGCAAGAAAATTCATCATCTTGAATAAAAATACATCTTGAAATGTATATTTCATAAATTGTTAGAACGTGTTGTGTTTAAAGTCATTTATCTCGTGATTCTAGTTCTCCTCATTTTAAAAATAATTTACTTCTGGATAGTGAGTGTCTTTGTAATTGTATTAAATAAATTTTACTATATCATTGGTATTTTAATTTTTACTAATTAATTTTTTTTCAGCTAAGTGTTACTAATTACATAATATATAATAAGTATTAAAATTATGATACTTATATATTTTGTAATTAGTAAAAATTAAAATTAATTACATAATAACATCTTGCATATATGGCTTCATTCTTTGTTAACGATTAGAAAGTGGTATAGTTTCAAAATATAGTGATTGTTTAAATTGATTCCGTTAAGAGTTATCTTGTAATTTGATAGCATTATTTTGGGAAATAGTTTGAAAGGAGCAATAATTTGGAAAATAGTTAGAGGGAGAGAATTATTTTGGTAAACCCAACTAACTAAGGGTGTGTTTGGCGGGCAGGTTGGAAGCACTTTCTAGATTCAGAAGCCCATCTAGCAAAATTATGAGTGTTTGGTAAGTAAAAGTAACCCACTTGCCAAAAAGTTCGGAGCATTCCCAGTTGGGAGAATTTGTTTTTTGACACTTCTGAAAATAGACTTACTCACAAAGTCAAAATGAAAAATACAGTGCATCATTTTTCTCTCACTTTCTCTTATACTAATAGAACTATTTTCTCTCTCGTTCGGTAGAATTTCTTTTTATCTGGTCTCAATTCTTAATCTATTCTTAAAAATTTTCCATCTATCTTTATAAATCAGTAGTTATCTTCTCACACAAAGTTACCGTGTCTTTTTGGCGTGGTGTTGAATTTCGTAGATCTTATCAAGAGTAGATGACCTCCATCAGATTCTTTTCCACCGCTGCAATTGCAAATTCTATTCTTGCATCCTATAACAATTGTTAAAAATGTTTTTTAAAATAAAATTATTGTTCGCAGTAGTTTGTTTTTGCATATTTATTTAGCAATAATGCTTTTATCGATGTTTTTTTTTATTTTTGTAATTGTTTATAAATATTTGGTTTTTAAAGTGATACAAAATTTATTAGTATATTTTTATGTGTGTTTTCGTAGTATATGAATTATTATGGTATTAAGTCATTTCGAACTTATAAATATCAAACGCAGACAAAACTTATAAAAATCAAAAGCACTTTTTCACCAAACGCTAATTTTTTCTAAATTACTTTTTATATAAGTCACTTTTCAACAGCACTTTTCCATACAGCACTTTTTAAGAAAGCACTTGATTTACAAACACCACTTTAATATATTTTCAATCGGACAAATCACATTTGACTTCACACTTCTACACAATATATAACAGCTCACAGCTCAATGTGTCGCAAGTTTCTGTTTATATATATTATTGTAGCTATAGTTAAAAATTTAAGTTTGGCCTAAATAATTATACACGTATGTTTCCGCCGATTTGGCTTAATAAAAAGTTTCTCATTTTTTTAAAAAGTTAAAAAATTTACTGACCCACTTTCAGGCTAAACAAAGTAATATCTACCAAAGTATAAACATACATTTCGAGTTTGTTTATGAAAGCTGATCCTGTGGGCAACGATCACTAAATACTGCTTTCGACCGAAGGGGTAGATATCACTTTAGCTATTAATCCATATATGTTAAATTCCATCTAATGATATTTTGCGAATATTATTGATAGTAAATTTTCATATTCTAAATCATCTCTAATATTGAAGTAGAAAGAAAATTTCTGAAGAGAGCTCGAGGTAAAAAGGTTCTAAAAAACCAATATTCATTAGTGTATGGTAAAGTGAAAAGAAGGAAAATAAGAGGAGGACTCTTTTTAAAATCTTCTGAAATTCTCTCCCCAAATTCCAATGAATGTAGGGACAGATTTGAGTCATTTCGTAATTTTGGCATAGCCCCCAATCTACAACGAATGTTGAAATAGACAAGTCTTTTTGAAACTTCTCCAGTGGATGTTTTTTGTAAAATATCTTGAATGATCAACTGGGGACTAAGGTTGTTTCCAGCACATACCTTTCATTTTAGTAAACAAAATGCACCTAGAGTAGTTTAAAACTAGATTTGTTCAGTTAAGAAATTTCTTAACTATAAAGTGCAAGTGCTGAATCAATAGTCTTAGAAAATTGAACCAGAAACATATATCAGAACGTGTGTGTACGAACATGCTAATCTTTCAAAATATACATATACTGTAACTAAGAGGACCGTAACTCGTCACAAGCTAGCTAGTAGACAACATCAAACATTCATTGTAACGCATATCAAATTCTAGAAATAATAGAAACATAGTAAATATAAGGTAGCTCTTTCAGATATGGTATCACGTACTTCAACACTCGTCTCAATACAACAACAAAAAACTATTACGTACTCCTCTTTTAAATATAGTATCACGTACTTCAGGGCTGGTCTCCAACAAAACAACTGTTACATACTCTTTCAAATATAGTATCAAGTATTTCGAGACTCGTCGCAAAACCAAAAAGTGCTACATACTAGTAAAAAAACTCTAGTCTCTAGAACGACGTATACCCCCTTTAAATATTAACCAGTATTAAACTGTCCTATTTTAGACTTCCGAGCTTCTTTCATGTAAAAGATAATGTATACCAACCCAAAAATGATAACCCCTTCCTGGAAAAACGTACATATCTGATAGACCAAAACAATTACGTGAATTTTATCGTACTGAAATATACCAGTCGTAGTACCTAATTTAGTTTCAACAGAAAACAAAAGCATGTTTAGATAGTTGAGATGGTTCTTCTTCATCCAAGTGTAGGTTCCTCAACAAAATCAGCTGGAGCAGCAAGAGCCAGCCAAGTGGCCGCTTCCTTTTTTGAGGACTCAGTAGGCGATTTAACTGGCTCTCCTTTAACCTACGAACAAGCCAAATTTCAAAACAAGGGTTAGCTATTAATTATAAAATAAATATATAAGCAGTATAATTACTAATTAGAAATTAGAAACTAATACTATACACATGATTTCTTCTTCAAACACGACATGTTGGCTTAGGGAAATAAATGACAACTGACAAATCATTGTTGGACAACTATTTTACAAATTGAAAGAGAATGTTAAGTATGTCGTGACATTTCTTTGTTCGTAAGAGCATTGTTGTGAGTCCTGTTTGTACATATTACGCTTTGCAATTTCAGTATGGATAATGAAATCAAGATACTTACTCTATTCTGTACCTTAGAAACCAAATACTAATCCAGTTTCTTAGTTAAATAGTAGTACCACATGCCCCTTTTTAACAACCAGAAAGAACCCAAACACAAAAGTGGGAAACAAATAACAACAATAGAATCCCCATTCTTTTTGACTAAGCACGATTTAGTTTTCATATTCTTCATTTTTGAAACAACCCATTTATCGAATGTAATTTTTTTCCCCTTTTCATGATAAAACCAGAAGCCCAAATAGCGCAAGTCTTTAGCAACGGAAACAAGTACTAAATGTTAATAGAATAATTCCAACATGTTAGCCGATCTGTGATGGGCATAACTTTAGCTTATTCATATGAGTAACATAAAACAAATAAAGAATGCCACTTACACAGACAGGTGACACAACATCAGCAGAGGCGGAAACAAGTTGCTGCCTAGAAGAAGGGATCCCACCCTCCACATTGACACCTGGCGCGTCGTTGAGGTTGATCCAAGTTGTAGTTTTGTTACTACTCCCAGTGGTAGTGGTAGTGCAGCTAGAGAAATTGCTATTACCCACTGATGAAACTGTGACAGTGATAGCCCTCTTCTCAGGCCTAGGCCTTACTGGAGACGGTGGTGGCAGCGTACGTGGCACAAAGGCGGTGGCAGAAGAGACTGAAGGCGGCGTAGGAACTACCGCCATGTCCTCCACCTGGACCACCACATTGTTAGTACCACTGCTGTTTGGCCATAGAAAAGTCCCTTGGGGTTTGCAAATTCTAAACCCACTCTTAAGCCTCTCTATTTTTGCAGCTTTTTCAGCGGCCGTGCCTCTGACACTTGGGGTGGCTATGGGGTCCACCTGAGTTTGTGTACCCTTTTCCATACGAGGGTGCACAAGAACTGTTTTGCCACTTGTTAGTGTTTTTGTTTTCTCCTTCTCAGTGAGAGATTCTGTGAGAGCTATTAATGCTTGTTCAGAACTTTTATTCTCTTCCAGTTGGGACTTCAGGTTGACCATTTCTCCCTGTCAAAAGATGTATATTTACGACTAGTTAGTTCAATTGTTATCTGGAAAGTGAAACAAAGAAATCATTTGAGCTTTCAATTTGGTAACATTAATTGCGTTTTTGGCCATCTTTTATCGAACATAAATTTCCATGTCTACTTTGTGCAACTATTCAATGAGCAAGGAAACCTTCCAAACTGAGACCAACATAAATGAAGACTAATAGGTATGTATGGCTATTGAATGCAACTACTCATCCAAAAAGTGGAAACTTTGAAATCTAAACTGTCAATGATCCTTGTAGTAAATGTGTATACCTCAATTCTGGTGAAGTGGTCTGATAGAATGGTGAGTTGCTCCTTATAGTACTTTTCCTAACAAGGTAAAAGACAAAATCAATGCAGATCATCAGTGTCTTATCCAGGCCTTGGTATATAATAAATTGAAGAACAATAAAAATAAAAAACTGACAGAAGTAATAAGACTGTTTATTCATTTAAAGTCTTGCTACCATGTTAACATATGAGCTATCACTTTTAGATGGAGTTGATGTGGCCGCAAGTTGTTTTTTGGTGGGATTCGACACCACAATGACTTGACTCTCCTTTCTCTGACTTCTTGATATCAACTTCTCCATTTCCCTTTATATGCAAAACAGAAGGTTAAACTCATTTTCGTAACATATTGACAACAGGAAAGTAGAAATAGTGTCCTGCGAGCTCTTACCTTCTCACTTTAGCCAGCTCTTTCTCCATCTGTTTCCTTGAAATCATGTCCTTCATATTTCTTTTAATCAAGGAAGTGAAAAGATGTGTTAATAGATACACATTATTGTGGATACTTAACTATCATCTTGAACATTTGAAATAAGGAACTAATAGAAACATTATAGCCATTTGAAACACCAAAACAAACCATCTTGAAGAAAAATAGTCATTTTTCAAGAAGAGAAAAAAAACTTGGATCAAATTGGAACAAAGAATCAAAACCCTTTGCAAGGCCCAAAATTCCATCCACTCTTCAAACACAAATAATCCAAAACCATACAATTTTCTCTCCACTGAATTCTCAAAACTCTTAAAACCCTCAAAAAGAAACTTGCAACCAGAAATACTTCATTTAACAATATACTTCAAACCTCAAATTCACTTCTTAACCACAAATTTCTAAAACTTCATTTCGAAACTTAAAAATTAACATTTACCTTTTAAATACATTTCTTCATCATCCTACAGCATCTAACAAACACACAAATTAAAATATAACTAGAACTCCTTTCAGTTTCTAATTTCTATCTGACTTTCCAAAGGGGTCCAAGATTCATAGAATATAAAGACAACAACAAATTTTTTACCTCTTCAATTTAGCGGTCTCTGCTTTCAATTCCTTTATATCCTGAGCACAAATAGGGTCCTGAGTAGGGTTGTCACCAACTTTCCAACCAGGTGGTGGTGTCCAATAAGGGTCCTCCACTCCAACCTCTCTCCTAAGATCAGCAAGCTCAGCACTCTCCAGCCAGTACTCCATTTGCCCGTCAGTGTTGTGCCGCCTCCGGAAACGCTCCTTGCCTCCTGGCGCCGTCATTCCAGTCACATGCTTGAGCAAATGGTCCAATAGACCCGTGTCACCGATCTTTTTCCTAGCATCTGCCCTTAGGTCTGGCCTTAAAATTGGTTTCTCACAGGTAGCTCCATTAGCCTTCATCACCTCCAAGAGGTGAGTCTGAGCTTGCTTATACCTAATTAATCAATTCAAAAAGCCGGATATGATGTGTTAGTTGACAGCTGACATGAATTGAACTATTTTCTAGACAGAAAAACAAGGGGGCTAGTGATCCATTTCAAACCTCTCATTCTCTTTTAAAATTGTAACACAGAAATATGCAAACGCCAATTCTTTCCAACTCATAACACCCATATCTCAAAAGCTGCTTTAACGGATACGAAATTTTGGAATACCTAATATAGTTAGCAACCTAGGTCACAGGAATGAATAAAGAGTAGATAATTTTATGAAATTAAACCTAATATTCAGTGCCTTTGATCCAATTTCTCTTCACCCATATGTTTTGACACTATTAAAGACACAACAACTACCATCTATCTCTTATATAATTGTACTAAGATCACCAATTTTTGCAACTCATAACACCTTTTTTTCGAAGGACTGATTACTTCATATGGCATTCAGAAAAATCCAACAAGAAGTTAACAGCCTAGATCATATTAATTGATAAATGAACACAGAATTTTTGGATAAATTTAACCTTTTTGTTCTTCTTCATCTCCTGACCTCCTTGGCTAAAAGGAATTATACTGTTTTAGAAATCGAAATCCCTTAATTGACAAATGAATACACCATTCCATTTATCATTAATGCTATTCTAGTGAGAATTGGGGTTCTGAAGTTGTTATTGGGTGGTGACTTTGTGTGGGGTGTTGAAGGGAGGGTTTTAGTGAACACGTGTCGTTCCTTCAAATTTTCTTTTGAGGTCCTCAGGTTTTTAATTTGTTTTGTTTATTTGCTATGTTTTTCTTTTTCTGGCTGCTATTCAGCTTTTCATCTCATTTTCTTACACATGTTCTTGCTGTAAAATTGTAAAAGCCACAACACCTACCTGCTTTTCACATATTCTTGCTATACTGCCAAAGACAAAACAATTATGGATGGACTCTTCAAAAAAAAAACGGAGAGTCGGACACGTGTGTGACACGACAAAGCTTTGTCCGACACGGCTTATTCTCACGTCATTTATGATTTTTACATACATTTAGTGTTTTATGATTTATCAAACGGTTGAGTTCAGTACATCTTCCAAATAAATCTTTCATTTTTTTTTCTTTCTAGCAGTCAGTGCATCATAGATAGAAAAACCACAACTTTGGAAGATTTCCTTTCATAAATGTTGAAAACCCCAACAAAACAGAGGAATGAAAATCCCCCTAATCCCTAGGAAACTTACCAATCAATTTTTTAAAAGTGGGTGCTTTCAGAATTGACTTACCAAACAAAGCAACATGATTGTACAATGACTTATGCACTATATAAATTGAAAACCATATGTTAGTAGCTTTTTGCTCCCAGAAATAAACTAATCTATGAACTGAAAATGAAAGTCTAGTGGCTATTATCTTAAAGCTCCCACAATGAGTAAGCTATCACTGAACTGAAAAAGAGTTTAAGAAAGGAGTAAACTATTACTATATGAATTAAAAACCAGAATGTAGCTTTAAGTTAAATCAATTACCTATCCTCAGACCACCTGCTACTCATGGGACTTTTAGCCAACACAATTTCCATGCATTTGCTTTTAGGCCCTTTCTTTGCTTTTGGTAAGTTACTGTTAGGCTCTTTCTTGCTCTCTGTCTTCTCCTTCTTGTTCTTCTCTAATTTCACTTTCTTAGCCTTTTTAATACTAGCTTTTAAGTATACCTCACAACACTTCCTTTTAGGCCTCTGATAAGTCTCGACAACCTCTTTTTTTACAACCTCTTCTTCTCCCTCACCATTTTCTTCTTCTTTCTCATTTTCTTCTTTTTCATCCTCTAACTCAATTTCCTCATCACCCAAAACCACTTCATTGTCTCCTTCTTTAACAATACTACATGAAGAGGGAGAGGAATTTGGCTCTCTATGCCTACCAATAAACTTAACCTGCCTTCTCACTCCCCATCCAGGGACTGCCACGCTAGATTTCAACTCAGATAAGCAAAAACCGTCTTTTTTCGAAACCAAGTTACCCGATTTCTCACTACCCCCTGAGCTAGACATAACCAGCCAAAATTCTTCCATATCTTTTTTCACCAGAAACTCCTCTGATGGGACACGCCGAAAAAGCACCCTCTCGGCTAGTTTTCTGTCCATCACAAACTTTTGGTCCATCTCCGGGTAAATTTCGTTGAATTTGTTGTTGAAATACCTCTTAAGGGACTCGACGCTCGGGTACCTCACCGATACATTCCATTCGGTCTTCTCACTCACCTGAAAAGAACCATATCAGTGTTAAATGTAAAATACTTCATTTTCCTTTATTTATTTTCATTTTTTTTGGAAAATTGATGCTAAAGTGACAACAGAACAGATTATAGGGGTTAATTTTGAAGCACTTTGGATTAAGGGGGTTACAAGAGTGAAGAGGCAAAAACATGTGCATGTAGTGCTTAACCAGAACTTGTACATGCACGTGACCACTGAAAAGCACCAATGTCAACTGTAAAAGAGAAATTTCCTGTTATTTCAGTTTTGTTTCTCTGTTTTTTCTGGAAAATTGGTTCTGTAGTGACAATTGTAGGGGTCAATGGTAAAAAATTTGGGATACACTGTAACGAGGTGAACAGGCAAAAATATAGAATGCCTTTATCTACTAAATTACAACTTATATGTAATGTAGCCCACTAACAAATCCGAGGTATATACTGTATTTGATTAGTGGTCCCCTTCAAATTACTTAAACAACCTGAGATAGCTATAAGTTTAGATCTTCAACAAATTAAAGATCCTTAAAAAAGAGATTGATGGTATAAAATATGAACGGTCTTTTCTCACACTAAATATATAAAAATGCAACATAATGATCAGATAACTAGTCCCAAAATAGGATCAGTCGATAACAAAATATACCCAAGTCCCAAATAAGTAAAAGTCCATAACAAATATACCCAAGTCCCAAATCAGTAAAAGTCTCAAATACAAACAAAAATTAGTAGAAACTAAATGCAGCTTACGTAGATCATGTCACTAGCTATTAATTGCAAGGACTGACCCTTGTAATTTTTTTTATAAGATAAATATATCATATATGGCAAAATATTAAGAACATTTACTAATTATAGCTAAACAGACAATCCCTAAAATAGAATAAACCAGTCTATCTGAATAAAAATCCAAGAGATTTACATAGCATTTTTTGAAAAATAGCTGTAACTATAAGACTAAAGTAAGTGAAAAATCAAATAGTTGCAAACCTTAGTATTTTTCTGGAATCATAAACTTTTATACTAGGAGAAAACAACTCATTATCCAACCAGACCCCCAAAATATAACTAGTCAAAAAAGTAAAAGAACCAAAATAATGAAAAATACAACTCCAAGCTATGTACACTGATTCCAAAGTTAAGCACCAATCTGTAGCTACTAAGATTGAAAAACTAAAGAAAAGACCCAACTAAAAGCACAACACTTGTGTGTTTTTTTCTAAAAATTTTGTTTTATAAAGATAATAAAGGATATTCCTGACTAATTAATAGGACTAAAGTTGTCACTGATCCCGAAATTTGGGTTGAATAGAATCTATCTATCATTCAATAGAACTGCAGTTTCATTTGTTTCTTAAATAATCAGATAATATAATTACAAAAAAAAAAAAAAAAAACATTACCATGAATATTGAACCACAAAGAAAAAAAATTTAAAAAATAATAATGCAAAAGCACAACGTTAAGATGAATATTAGCATCAGTCGATAATAGTACTTTTTTTAATAAGTAAATTTAAAAAATAAAATCGATGACCATAAGAATGAAAACAAATCCCTAAGAAAAACTACAAAAAAAATACAAATAACCAATAAAATCAACGTTGAGATGAATAGCAGCAGCATCAATCATTCTTTTTTATCTCACGAAATTAAAAAAAATATATATAACCATGACACTGAAAAACAAAACCCTAACTATTAACATTCAAACCACAATAAAAAGACAGAATAAAAAAGTAGCCAAAAAAAAAAACATTAAGCTGAATATTATAGCATCAACTTTTTTATTTCGTGATATTAAAAACATTTATCCATGACCATGTGACTGAAGAACAAAGCCTTATTTATTAACATCAACCCACCAACAATAGAAAAATAAAAAACAGATAAATAATTACAAAAAGAAGAAAAAACAGAAAACTCAACATTACAGTAAAACAAAAAGAAACAAAAAAAAGAAACGTTACCATAACAAAACCTTATTTATTAACATCAACCCACCAACAATAAAAAAAACAATAAAAAAAAGGAAAATATTTACAAAAAGAAGAAAAAACAGAATACCTAACATTAGAGTAAAACAAAAACAAAACAAAAAAAAGAAATGTTACCATAACAAATCCTTATTTATTAACATCAACCCACTAACACTAAAAAAATAAAGAACAGAAAAATAAATACAAAAACAAAAACAAACAATAAACAATAAACAGAAAACCCAACATTAGAGTAAAAAAAAATAACAAAAAACACAAAAAATGTTACCATAACAAAGCCTTACCAACAATAAAAAAAAAAAAAAAAAAAAAACCCAACATAATATATGAGTAAAAAAGAAGAAGAAGAAAGGTTATAATATATATATATATATACCATAACAAGGCGAATAGATCTGAGAGGAACAGGAGTTCTGGGAGTGAGGTTAGAGTGATTAATTTGGTATATTGAACCCAACTCCACCTCCATTTTTCTATTTTTATTATTTTTATTATCTTCTCCTCCTTCAAAACCTGCATATGCCCATTTCATACAATCATCCATTTAGTTATATATATATATATATATATATATGAGTATAAATTTATAATATGAAGAAATGCTGGGGATGGATGTGTTTTTGCTTTTCTCCTTTCTAATTTATAAACTATGAAAAACATGATAGGAATGGTACTACTGTAAATACATTACATATTATAATAATTTAACAGTAGTACTGTAAATGAATAATGAATGTAATATGTAATATGTAATATGTAATATGTAATATGTAATTTGTAATTTGTAATTTGTAATTTGTATATATGTATGCGAAAGTGATATAAATTTGAAAAATGGGGACAAAACCTCTGGTACAACAGTTGGGGTGCGCCGTCTCCTTTTTTTTTCCTTTCTTTTTTGTACGTACGATTTTGTTTCTGCACTAAATCAACAGTTTTTCTCGCTCTATAAATGTAAATTTGTGTGTGTGTGTGTGTGTGTGTGTGTGTGTATGTGTGCATAAATGTGGGTACAAATATATGCAGGGCTAAATTGTACTAATGATATGGGTTTTTTGGTATATTCATTCTCATATATGATAATATTACACACGCTCTCTACTGAAATTTGAAAGAGAGTGAGGGGGGCACATGTGATATTTACGTGACTGATCCTCTAACTTTAGGAAAATTATATCTTTAACTACTCCTTTTTGGCTTCGATCAATTTGAGAGTGAGATTTCGTTGATGATTATATGATTGGTCAATTTTATATTTCAGTTGAGTTATATAATAGCATTTACCACTTTTACATTAGAAAAAATATTTTATATTTAATTTGTTACTCAATTATTTACATTATATGCGCAATGATTGATTTGACAATGAAAGTTTTCCATTCATCGACTTACTTAATTATTTATTGTTGTAATTTTTTTTAGATAAAGAGAGATGCTAGTTGTCGTGTTAGCCAGCTACATAATACACAAAATGAACAAGGAAATGAAATGAAATTATTACAAATGACTAATATACCCATGGTTGGTTATGTGGAATATTATTGAAATGTGTAACGTGTGATACTGTTACATTAAACTTATTTGGTGTGCCTTATCGTTTGTTGTATGGAGTTTATGAAACGAGTCACTGAACAACACGTGGAAGAGTACTAGTAAAAGCCCGCTTCTTGAAAAAAACAAATGTCACTAATAAAAGTACTAAACGGGTTAGTATTAAGGTCAAGAATTTTTTTCAATTTTCTAAAATGCGCAATACAGATTTTAGGTGGACATTGACCGTCTAACACCTAATACTATTTAGTTTCGCTTAACCACTTCCTAATCTGCTTAATCTTTTAGGCTTCTAATTTCCGCCTAATTTTTGCATAGGCTCGCCTTTCAAAACACCGTTTTTTTTTCTAATAAAACTCTGTTTATTGGACATAATATGTTTGTCAAGTGAAGTGGCAAAAAGGAGCCTATAAGCCAAACATACAATCATCCATCTAGTTAATTAGATATATATACTTTTAGCATAATAATTATCCTCTTATTAAAAATATGCAAATGCCCAATGCATACATTCATCCATTTAGTAAATTAGATATGTATACTTTTAAATATCCATATATGAGTCTAGTAATATAAAGAAATGCTGGGGATGTGTTATTTTTCTCGTTTTGAATTAGCTCTACTGTTCTATTTAAACTACTAAAAATATGGGCATATATAGCTAGTACTGTATATACATGATACTTATCATATTATAATTAATCAAACAGTAGTACTGTGTATGATTATGAATGTATATATATAGTAAAGGTGATATAATTTGGAAATGGGGACAAACCTGTACATGGTGTGGTACATTTGGGTAGGATGTTTCCTATTTTTTACTGTAATTTTTATTATTAGTGTACAAGTACTACACGATTTCCTTCCTGCACAGAATCAACAGTTGTCTCGCTCTATAATATAAATATATAAATGTGTGTGTATAAATGTATTTATGTATTAGTAATGTATATGTGGGTACAAAATATCACGCTAAATTGTAATGATGTGGTTTTGGTGTCCATGCTCACATAATTCACACGCTCTCTCCTAAAAATGAAAAAGAGTGACGGGGGACAAGTGTTATTTACGTGGCTGATCCATTCAATTTGAGAAAAATATATATTTAATCCTTTTGGCTTCGATTGAAACAATGTTAGTGATTCCACAAACGAGTATGTGTTATAATAAAGACAACTACCTACAAAGGTGGCCCTAAGGGTGTTTAGCACCCGACGTGGGCGGAACCAGCATTACAATAGTGGAAGTGCAAAATACAATATATTATTTTGCGGGGTTGCAAAACACATTATTTCTTAATAACATTAAAATTTCCTTAAAAAAAATGGCATTTATATAAATTGTAGGGTTGCAGTGGCAACCCTTGTCACTTAGTAGCCCCGCCTCTGACACCCGAGTTGCGAAACAAATTTTGTGCCCTAATTTTTTTATTATAAAGAGAACACAAAGAGACAATTATTTAAAACTCAAATAACCAAAATATCAAGAAAATGTTAGTCGGACTATTTTTTTCCCTTTTTGGATTAGCTGAAGTTGTATTATATTTTAGATTGTAATAACAATGAAAGTTGATCTTATATAGACGTGTTTCTTTATTTCTGCCCAAGTGCTACTCTTCGTATTTAAGTGTTATGTTTGTTAAAAGTTTGTGAGGTTGAAAATTAGAAGTGGATGCAGTACTAGATTTTTGGATCGGATAGAGATACATTATTGTATGATTGGTCTCTTGTTAAGGTAAAATCTATAAAAATGGATCAAATTACTCAATGAATCCAACCCATCACTTTTAAAATATCCAGACGTTTATTGAAAATTTTGGACCAACTAAATCTGTAGTATTAAAATACAGGGTCCTGTCAGCGTATATTGGTTTTCTCCTTTCCTCCTAAAGCAATGAGAGCGCGTGAAAAAGCGTGTGAATATTCTGGTTGGTGCATGGGGGACATTTCAGATTTTATTACGTTTAGATTATATTGTGTGAAATTACTTACCAAAATAATATAAGTTTTGACAACAATAATTAGGCGCCGATTTACTCCACTAGTTTCTCAAAACAATTACTATTAAAAAATTTATACTTAAAAAGCTCGGACATACTTTCAGAAAGATTGAAAATTATTTTGAATAAAAGTAGAAAAGTGATTATACAAATGAATATAGGGACAAGTTACCGAGGACTGAAAAGCATTTCAGAGCATTAAATGCACAGAATAAAAAAGAAAAGAAAAATGTGATCCCACTTCCGACTTTAAAATGAGTACTACATATATTACAAATATTATTACCCCTGTTCTATAACTACTTCCGTACCTACTTTTTTATTTTATTTTAAAAAAAAATCTAAAAATTTTGAAAAAAATTATACAATTAATATAACACATGTATCAATACATTTTAATAATGATTTTTAAAAGAAAATTCATACGCAATTTAATTTGGAATAAATGTATAAATTAGTATAAATTAAATATTAAATCTTAGAAAATTTACCTAAAACAATATTATGTCAAAATGTTTTAAAATTTGAATCAATATACTATAAAATCTTATAAATTTACGGAACAAGTTATGAAAATTTAATTTTTAAGTGAAAATAATCAAGAGGACACATAAATGGATAGAAAATAAAGATAGAAGATTTGGACTCCTAATACAAGAAAAAACAAAGAAGACAAAAATCACTAGTTTTACAGCTTTTATATGTAAATATATGGATTTTATTTAGGGTGATACTAGCCACACAAATTGCACATAACTCACACACACCCTAGTTAATAAAATATATATTTATCCCTTCAAATATAAATAAAATACAATTTATAATTTGATAACCAAAATATAAATATTCAATATAATAAAAACTCAGTCTACTAAAAAACTCAAATAAAAATATAGTAGAAACCTAGTTGATCATACCTAAATTTAAATATTAATTAAAAATAAGAAAAATTATTAAATCTACTATTACTAATATATATATATATAACTCACACACTCCATATATGTATATTTGGAGAGATAAACATTTATTATTTTTAAAAAATATACTATTATACATGTAAATGAGTGTGCAATGCTGTGACAAATTTATGTAAATATTTTTTTCTTTTCTTTAAGCTAAATTTGTTTCACATATTATAATGTCCCTGAAAGAAGGTAAATAATAGATATGAGATGCGAAATTTTAAACAATTTTTAAAAAAATTAAGAAATTTGTTGTAATTGTTTTATCCACCTAAAATATTACCCGCTGATGTGACGGACTAGCTGAACTAATTACGGATTAAATGAAAATATAATTTTAATATCGAAACAAAAATAATTTATACACTTAAATCGTCACATCAGAATGTAAGATTTTTGGTTAAATCTTTTAGTAGCTATCTATACCTTTATGTATGTGAAGAGGGCTTATGAATCCTTGAAACAATTATTTATAAATAAACCTTCATAGTTTGAAAAATTACAGACACACATGTACTATTATTTACAAATAAAACAGTTTTAAATTCAAAAAAAAAACTGAAAAAAAACTGAAAAAAACTGCTCACGTTCAAAAAATAACTCCTCTATTATTCTCTCTCTCTTCCTCATCTACAGATTTATATAAAATTCCTTTTGATTTCAATTCATTTATTTTTAATGCTACATAAATAAAATAATTAATAACAATATTTTTATCAGTTGCCACCCATCGGGTGGGCTTTGCTGCTAGTATCATTTTATGTTTAGATAAATAGAGGATAGGTGTCGCATCAGCCAGATGGATACACAAAATGAACGAGGGGATGAAATGGTTACATTATGCGGGGGCGAAATGACTAATATAATAATGTTTGATTTAGTGAGAGTCAAAAGCTGTCGCAAGCCTGTCGCAAATTTAAAATGCTGTCACAAATCTGTCGCAAATTGACTAAACTGTCACAAAACCGTCACAAAAACCGTCGTTAATAAGCTCGTAACAAAAAATACCGTCACTAATCCCGTCGCTATTTGTGTATTTTTTTGTAGTATACCCATGGTTTGTTGTGTGATATTTTTTTTTGAAATGCTTTAACAACTTGCCGTTACATTAATGCTTATTTGGTGTTCCTCATCGTATGTTGTATATGGAGCTTATGAGACGAATCACTGGATGACACGTGGAAAAGTATTAATAAAACCCCACTTCTTGAAATAATATAGCTATTTGTCACTTATAAATAGTAAACGGGTTGAAATCAAGGATAAGGAAACTTTACAAAATATAACTTTTTCCTGACACTTGAAGAGGGAAGTAGCGAAAATGAGTCTCTAAAACAAGCAGTGACACTGATTTTTACTAAAGTAAAAACCCAACTTGTAAAAAAACTTAACTTGGTGTAATGTAGGCCGATCACTTACGAATTGCCAGATTGTGTAAACCTATCGATGTTGACTGTGAAAAATCGGGTACGGTTGGGATAAATAAACATTCAGGTCATGAACTAGTTGGAAATTAATGTTTTACAGGATTCAAATAAACATGGTCAAAAATTAAGAAGGAACTCTTAATAGATCTTATAACTTCACATACAAAGTTTGCTACTTATAATGATACATCTTTGATAGGGATACTCTTATGATATCGCATATCAGATCGATAATTTTATGAAATTTTTCATAGTATTATCCTTGTTATTCAGTACTCCATCCATCTGTCCCAGTGGCGGATCCAGTAATTTTTTTTTTGAGGTACAATAATAAAATATTTTTAAATCGTGTAATTCTTTTTTGTATATTAGGTATCGATTCGTCAAAAAAAATTAGACAAGACATTAACATAAACCGACAGAGTTCTCGATTATCTAGTCATTCAAATGAAACATAAAAGAATATACAACCATAGTTATATTAGTGAGAACCAGTAGATAAAACAATTGAATTTGAAGGATCGAAATGGGTATAAAATGATTAAAAAATATATATATAAAGGAAGCAAATGTATATAAAACACTACTATAATATATTTCTTTAGAATTAATACAACACGAGAGGGGCAATATAGTAATTATTTTTGAAAAAATTTGGGGGCCGATTCTTCTATGTGCATCTATCTCATAGAGAAAAGTTAATCATATAGTTCAAATTACCGAAATGAAAATTTTGAAAATCTAATCTTATAGTTCAAAAGTTAAATTACATTATCAAAATTTAAAAATTTTAATTTCGATAATTTTGATACAAATTATTTACCAGTGAAACTTGCACGTGATTTTAATTGTATGAGACCATTTTTTTGGGACTGATGAAGTATTATATTTCGACAACAAATTTATGGAAAAAAATTCATGCTAAAAAAAACACTAAACAGATTTGGTACTTAAGTGATCATAGCGCTTCTGAAAGATATTGTGGTGGTTGTCAATGTATTACCGAAATGGATCAAGATATTCTTAATTAAGCACCCTAGTTTTGTTGCCAGTGTTTTGGTTCCGATTGATAGTGTGATGGTTTTATCTTGAAAGCCTATATATTTAAATCCTAAAATAACATATGATGCAACTTTCTCCGATGACCGCCCATAGTACTGACCATATATATCCTCGAAGTTTTAGGTTTGGGATTCCTTGTAATTAGACACTTAAATTTTCCAATCAAATTAATGCCAATATCACTACTTAGATGAAGCAAGTTATCATAATCGTTAATTCCTACATATTATAAGTCGTTATTCCACTGCTCGTTTTCTTATAACTACATTGGACAAGTCAGAGTAATGAGAGGTAACGCCTTAACAAGAATACTGGAGAATATAACATCTCAATATTAATTATTACCCTCATATATATTTTCTTTTCAATTGCATTCCTATATGATGGTCCCGTCCACAATAGAAACTCTCCTTTTCTTTAAAGACGATTATTTTAGCGCAAACAGAAATATTTGTGGCTTTCATTGTCGACGGTGGATCTTCACTCTCTTTTGAATGTCATCACGAAGCTGTTTTTGATGACACCTGTGGCGTATGCATAAATTTCCCGCTGGAAATTCAGCAAATTATTGCCTATCGGGCTCTTTATTATTGAAAGTCACATTTCCCATTTTAAGCAGGAGTGATGTAAATATGTAATATAGAAAAAACTACCTTTTAATGGTATTTTTAATACAAAGAAAAAAGAATAGTGTCATGAGGGTGGATTAATTTACTGCAAAATTTATGTATTAACGCGTAAACCGTAGATTTAATCTACGGTTTACAGCATTTTTTTGCTGAAAAAAAAAAAAAAAAACTGAGAATTAAAATTAAAAAACTGAATAATTTTTTCAAAATAAATATGATTTTTTTAATAAAAAAACTAAATGCCTTATTTTTAAAATTTTACATAAAATAAATTACCAATATTGTAACAATCTATCAAAATGAACACAAAATTTACACAAATTTACACAAATAAAGTTGATTTGATAAATTTTATGTTTGATATTTATTGTATAAGTTCAAAATTTTACATGTTATATTTTTGTCAAGTGTATAAGTTGATATTTATTGAATCATTAACTAAATCGTAAATTTTTGTGAAGTACCTTTGGTTTGTTTTTAACACTTGTATAACGCAATATGAAACATTAACTAAGTCGTTAATTTGGTGTCAATCATCAATTTTGTTGAATGAAACAATGATAAATTATATAAATTTCGTAAAAAAAATTAACTCAATATGCGAAAATGAATATGAACTTATAAATTTCATAAAACAAATTTATTAAACAAAATTTACAACAAAATTTCATAGAACTAAATTTCGTAAAACAAATTTATTAAACATTTGTTTACATCATATAAATTTACAACAACTTGGAAAAAATAGTAATTTACATCAAATTAAAAATAAAGAAATGATTATGGACTTAGGTCTATAACTTCGTCTTCATTTGCTTTTTTCTTTCCCGATTGCTTTTCCAGCGCCATATATAACTTGAAATTTGGTCGAAAAAGTTCCTTCCATGGCGCAGCTGTCTCAGTGCGCGTTTGTTCCCACCGTGCTATAATTCCTGGCATTGGGAAGATCCCGTCTTCTTTAGGAATAACCTGAGCATAGTGACAACTGTTGACGAACACCATTACAGTCGGGATGTAATTTGTCGTCCCCCGAGGCGGACCAGTATAAAGAGGTAAAAAAGTACTGTTCCACACGTTTACCCCTCCATCATTATTGTGCCATAAGGACAACAATACAATTGGAATATTGTAATGAGAAGCAATTAAAAACCCATAAGACGGAAATCTCATCCATTTGTCAAGAGGTGCGGGATTTGTAGCATGATAAAAATTTAAACTTGATAAAATATAATCATACCGGTAATCAAAGCCAAGATTCTCGAACAGCTCATAATAAACACCTTTCATTTGCTGCAGCTCTTGAAACAACTCACATCTTACCGCATACCAATCATCTTCCCCATGCTGTTTACCCGTCACATTTGCAAGTACCCGGAACCCACATTTGCAAGTACCCGTCACAATAATAATTCAATTTTTTAATCATAACCAAACACACATTTTTTCATAAACCAAACAATAATAATTTAATTTTTTAATCATAACCAAACACACATTTTTTCATAAACCAAACAATAATAATTCAATTTTTTAATCATAACCAAACACACATTTTTTCATAAACCAAACAATAATAATTCAATTTTTTAATCATAACCAAACACACATTTTTTCATAAACCAAACAATAATAATTCAATTTTTTAATCATAACCAAACACACATTTTTTCATAAACCAAACAATAATAATTCAATTTTTTAATCATAACCAAACACACATTTTTTCATAAACCAAACAATAATAATTCAATTTTTTAATCATAACCAAACACACATTTTTTCATAAACCAAACAATAATAATTCAATTTTTTAATCATAACCAAACACACATTTTTTCATAAACCAAACAATAATAATTCAATTTTTTAATCATAACCAAACACACATTTAATCATAACCAAACACATTTAATCATAAACCAAACAATAATAACTCAATTTTTTAATCATAACCAAACACATTATCAACAATTCAAATTAACCAAACAAAATAAAAAAACATGCAAAAATGGGCCAAATATCAACAATTAATAAAATTTCTATAATTAATATAAACAAACAACAAACAATTATATATAACTAAGTGAATTATGGTTTTGCATATTTTATATATTTTTTCCTATTTTACAAATTAAAATTACAAAAATTAAAAAAACATGCAAAAATGGGCCAAATATCAACAATTAATAAAATTTCTATAATTAATATAAACAAACAACAAACAATGATATATAGCTAAGTGAATTATGGATTTGCATATTTTATATATTTTTTCCTATTTTATAAATTTAAATTACACAAAATACATAATAAATTAGAGAATAAAAGATATACCCTTGAATTATGGATAAGTTTGATTGATGATTTGGGGTTTTTTGTTAATAAATTTGATAGTTAATGTGGTTGATTGATTTGGGTGATTTTTTGGGTTGAAAATTGGGGGTTTTTGAGAGAAAGAGAGAGAGTGTAGAATAAAATTTTATTTTTTTAAAAAAAAACGAAAGTTTCTGTTTTTTCCAGGGACTGACTGTGTAATTTCGCGCAGGGACTGACTGTGTAATTTTAAAAGGCAGGGACTGACTGTGTAATTTTGAAAAAAATTACACAGACCGTAGATTATAATCTACGGTCTCTGCGTAAATTGAGAATTTTTGTAGTGTAATTAGTGCACCTCTAGTGTAATACCATTTAAGTGACACTTCATCCAATATATAAATTAAAGTTCTATTTTTCACCCCGTTTAATTTTTTTCTCCTCTCTTTCTCCGTTTCTATCTCTGTAATTGTGAGGCGCACACAATCTAAGGAACGATGAGCTACTGATCGAAACTAGTGATCTCCACCGCCACGTCACATGGGTGGATCCATGTAGCTAGGGACAGGATGGCACATGCTTCTTAGGAGTATTTCACTTGCTTCTTGTTTTTGCATTTCTTTTCTTTTCTTTTTCATACTTCTATATGTTTGACCCGAAAAAGGATTTTCATATTAGATCAAATTAAAGATGGAGACCGTCGTGCCTCTCATGAAAACGATCTATTTTTTTTATTTATTTCTACATTTGTTACACATTTTCTCCCTCTCTTTTTTACAAACGATCGATTAACGATGACGGTATACTTTATTGATCATGCAACTAAATCGCCTTACAAAATACGAGAACGTGGCTATTCTAAAATAAGTTTGAAAGATTTAACAACCCTTGACATAGTTACATTTTTTAATCAAGATTGTGCCCCTCCAAAATAAAAATTCTGGATCCACCCATGTCAGTCACTATTGTCATTCGATCTCTGCGGCCATTAGTCAGTGTTTTTCTAAATTGGACCATATATATGTTAATTTGATAACATAAACTATCAAGGGGATGTTTTCTGAAATAAAAGTTTCTATTGTTGTTCAAATCAATTCCTCTTTTTCCAAAACATGCCATTAACCTTTATCTCAAGAAAAAACATTGGAGATCTAAGACAAAAACTTTCATAAGTTACAATTATGCCTCTCTAGTTTTAAAGTTTTACAGATGAAGTGTTCCAGTTGATATGGTTTAGGGTCAATTGCTAAGTAGTTGGATAAACCGAACTTAAGTTCAATTAAGCTACTTTTTGTGTTTATTTATTTGTCATTCCCTTTAATATGATCTCATTCTTTTCCATATGATTGTTCACTTTAATTCACTTTATTTATTTGAAATTTCTTCTATATATGGTTGTCTATCGCTTCAATATGATTTGACTGATTGTCATTCGCTTCAATCTTGAGTTCAAATTTGTTATCATTCTATTCGGTGCTACTAAAATATCACTGGAGGGTAATTAAATTTTTGCTCTGACAAGAAATGCTAGTTTCTTTTTGTTGCCCAAAAAAGAAACTGCCTCGTATATAATTATAAGGCATATTATGCTAACTAATTTCCTTTTTTCTATTTTTTTAAGCTGACGAAATTCAATTGATATATCTTTCCCCACGTTAAGTTTTTTTACATGCTTCTTAGCGTTTTTAATTGTGAAATATTTTCTCTCCTACACCTCTTTCGGAAAATTTTATTTCCGCTGCCTTAAATTGTCATGGTCTTGGGGTCAATAAGACTTCCATTTCTAATTTTTTTACTTGTGTAAATTTTCTAGTGAATGTTTCTCTAGGATTCTTAACTTACCTTGAAGTCACATGGAACAAAATGAGAATAGATTTAGTGTCCCGAAGGATACCGTTTTCGACATTGTTTAGTTTTATATGTTTTTGGGAGGAATATTTTAGAACTTTAAAAGGGAGGGAGGGGCTCATGATTTATACCGGTTTTATTAAGCTTGCATCGCATCTCTTGCTTCTTTCCTTGTTGCTTTAGGCACCATATGTAGAACTTGTCGGAGATCACCTCTAAATATAACTACTTTTCCGCCCAATAGCAATTCATTTTGTCGTTGGTATCTTGTAACACACTGTTAAATGCTTCAATATAACTTGTTTTTTTGCCTTTGTTACTTCATCCCATACTATTAATTTAGCGGCTCGTATCAAATTTGCTAAACATGTACATTTGCTTGCTGGCGTTACATGTACTATAAATTCTCATCAATGTTTTTATTTTAATCAAACATCCATTCATTATATAGAAAAGGACCAAACCCAGCGATTACAAAGATTAGACTACTACATACTATACACACTTGATACTACTTCTTGCAGTACTCACTTTGCAGGCTAATTCGCAAAGTGTATCTAGCAAAAGATAGAAAATACAGCAGAAACTAATAACACAAGATAACAACCATTACATGTTCAAAATAAACATGAGTTGCTCCATGATATCTTCTACCATAAAAAGCTCCTCCTTAAGCTTCTTTATTTCCTTATTTGACGCTTCATTCTCTTTTGCAGTGAGCGCCATAACCCGAATTAGGCTCTAAAACTAGCCAAGCCCATTTTGTCTAAATAGTAATGCCCACACAGTTTAAAAGGCAATTCCAACACATTTAAGTATGTATTTTTGCATCCTTAATTTAGCCCCATATTTCGCCAAGCAATCTGCCACATCATTTTGTTCTCTCCAAATGTGCACAATATCACCATTTATCAAGTCCAGGAGAGTCAAAATATCAGCCCAAATATTCAAATATCTCATGCCCACTTTCTCGTTCTTATTCTTCCAAATTTCTAGCATTTTTAAATCCACTTCCACACTTACCTTCAGGATACTTAAACTATAGCAAATTTTTAAACCCATTAGTAGAGCCAAAAGCTCATCTTCAAGTGGAGAACGACAACTTAGCTTGCTGCTATACGCCATAATCACTTTTCCTTTATCATCTCATAGTATCCCTCCACCCCCTACACTATAACTTCTTTTAAAAAAAGCACCATCAGAGTTTAACTTTAGTTTCCCAGAGGGAGGGACAAGCCATTTAACGACTCTACTTCTTTTTATTTTACAGCTCGCAACTTCAAGCTTCAATACTTCCATGCTGAGATCGTCCATTATTTTCCTGAGCTTTATAGACCCATTTATTTCCCAGAACCATCTCATAATTTTTGCTATTATCATGTCACTATTCATATCTTCATTACTGTGTTTGTATCTTACTTTGCTCACACAAATCTCCCATAGAATTAGGAAAGGAAGTAACCTGGAAATCATATTAAGTTGAGTAACACCATTAAAATGATTGCACCAATTCAGAATAAAATCCCTCCATTCCAAGTCCTTTCAAAAATTCCATCCAAACAACAAACAAAAATGTTTCCATACTTTAATTACAGTATCACTCTTCCCCACAAAATTCTCATCAATGTTAATAGATATCTTAAATCTTGAATGTGTTGTTCTGCCTCTAGGCAAATTAGATGCCGCTACTCTTATGTACCAGTCCCTCCGGGAACGTCAATAGATAAAGCGTCTTCCATAGTTGGAAACCACTCAGTTTATAATTTAATCATATGCAAATATCTGTTGTCGGTACAAAATAGCTAGACACTGCGTGTCTGCATCTAAATCCTTGTCGTTGCTGATCAGGTCTAGTCCTTCCTTTTGAAATTTTCTCTTCAGTTTAAACAATTTTGTCATTTGACAAGGCATAGTTACAGAAAATTTCTCCTAGAGTTTCTAGTTTTGATTTAATATTTCGCAGAGCTTCTATGCAGGCCCGATGATCAACATTGTAAGAAAATGTTCTTTTGTAATCTTCTGTCATGATTTCTTCATAGGTTATCCATAATTTTGGATCATTAGGTTAGGACTGCATAAGCTGCGTAATGTTTCAGGCATTTGGTAAGATATTGCTTCTTCTAAGCATTGTTCTATACCATTACCACTTTCTAGTACCCATGTAGTGAAGCCAGTGCCGTCCCAGCATTTTGGAGGCCAAAATCGGATTTAAATAAGGGCCTTTGTATTTGTATACAAAAAAATCTGAAAAAAATATGGCTTTCAGCGACGCATTTGCAAATAAATTAAAAATCTAATTAACCTTATTTAAACACTTAACCATAAATTTTACTCAAACTACCGTTGGACGGGTTTGTATTTTGCGACCGAGAACCGTCATAAAAATAGGACTTTTGTTCGCTTATGACGATTTTTTTTGCAATATAATTTAACCAAACTACCGTCGGACACCGAATAACCCACTTAAAGAACAAGTTTACCTTTTAAGGGAAAAAAATTGTAATTTTTTCAAATTGATCGATAAATATTAGTAGTAATATGTATTCTTTTGACAAAATATAAATTTTTTCTTATGGGTGATGAACTTCTATAAAAAAAAATTGCATTCAATAGACAAGTTCTACACATGTACTTATATAGTTCACCTTTCTTTAATTAAGAATTTAAGAGTGTAAGTGAACGGGCAATCATTTGGTATCATTTTTAGATAATTGATAACTATTATTATTTGTTTCAAAACTAAAAGGATCAAAAAGATAAGTTGTTGGACTTTAGGGGATCACAATATAGCTTGAACAAAATTAATAAAAAGAGGTACATTACAAATTCTCTTTTACTTTTTTAATTCATGTTTCTCTCTCGCTTATATATACAGTGATCAATACACAATATATATATATATATATATATATATATTATATGGCCCTACCAGAGTATGAGGCCCAAAGCCACTGCTTCTTAAATTTGGTGCCGGAGCCGGTACCGAGTGAAACGGCCCTCTATAAGTCGCTACAACCTTGCTATTAAGTTCATGAAAGTTTTATAACATCGAAAAAACACCTAGAAAGCTTACTAAAGTTGTGTACGGTACTATTTAAATTGTTATTATTTTAACCTATATGTTTAGAAGAGTTTTTTTCCAAAATGGTATAGTGGCAGCCCCAAAATACCAGAATGGACTACCTTTTCTTAAAATTCTCAAAATGTTCTACTTTTTTATCTTCGTTAATTGAATTGATGAACTTTTAAAAAATTTCACAGAACTTTGTTAATTGAATTGACGAAGTTCTGTGAAATAAAAAAACGATCGGTCGTTTTATGAACAACGATCGGTCAACAATTTGGATCAAAAACGATCGGTCGTTTTGGCCATTTCGACTGATAGTTTTTTCAGTGTGCTCACTGGAACATTATTGTCCAAAAACGACCGATCGTAATTCCAAAACGACCGATCGTTTTTTCTGTTTTCCAGTTTTTAAACCTCTTTCAACCCTAATTCTCTTTCACTATTCAAAACCCTTCATCTCTCTTTATCAAAAAATTCGCCCCCTCTCCCTAAAATCTTCTAAAAATCCCAAATATTTATATATATATATAACCCAATTCTTTTATTAATTCTTATAATCAACAATCGATTGATTCCGTTTCTTGAAAACCTTTTTTTTTCAAAATACCAATTCTTCAAAAACCCTAATTTTTTTTAAAATCCAACCATAGTTCGCACCCAGCAAGCTCAACCACACCTCGTCGACGAACATGAGGACGACTACGTGCCTCCGTCCCCGAGCCGCCCCCGTGTTCCTCGCGGTCGACGAACCGGCTCCTCCACCGCTCCACAATCGGGCCCTGGTGCCTCGTCCGGCTCTCTTCCTCCTCTCTATCCACCTACAATCGCTAAAAGAGGTATATTGTCTAACTTTACCATAGACATGCCTCTATTCCTTGAACGTTTTCCCATTCTCATGCTAGATTTAAGCTTCCAAAAACTCGACGTAATTCTTACTCTAAAAAAGCCTTTCTTCACTGAAAATGTATATGAATTTTACCATAACCTAGTTCTTGATAGGGGTCATGATGACGCACTCCGCTTGCGTTCATCGTTTAATGGACAGCCCTTCGTTTACGGTATAGACCGTTTACGAAATCTTCTACACCTCGATAATGACGGGGTGTACGACCAAAGTGATGAACTTTGCGAAATGCTCGAGATCGATAATTTTAACGATCTCAAAGACGAGCTATTTCATCCTGTCCATAATAATCGCTCCAACAAAGCCCACGGCCTTCTCTTCCGAAATAAATTAGCCTACCATATTCTCTCCCATATTGTCCTCCCTCATACCTCAAACTTTACGGATGTTACTAATGAGTACATCTTCCTTCTAGGGTGCATCCATCGCCGAGTCAAAATTGACTTCGCGACACTCATCTTCCTTAAGATGGATTCGCTAAAAACGAAATCTAAGAATGGGCTACCTTACGGTGCCTTGATTTCGGGTATCTTAAAAGACATCAACCTCGTTCCCGGTGGAACCCTTTTCAAGAACAAAGACAAACACATTTGGGACACCTCCTATCTTAAACAAATGTCCATTAAATTCCACAATACCGACAAGACCATTACTTGGTCCGGTAAATGGGTGTCCGGCCCCGACTATACTCCTCTTACCCCCGAAGAGGAAGAGTATGTCGGCCCTAAGGCCACACCCCAAGCCACTCGTGAGGATGTGCCTATTTCCTCCGAGTCCCTTCCCCCATCCCACATCCCTACCTTTTCCCGTCCATCTCGAGGTCGAGGAAAAGCCAAAGTAGGATCTTCCGATCCTCCCCCACGGACCGAGCAATTCTATAACGCTCTCTATGTCAACCAATATCGAAATGCGCAAATGACCCGTCGTATGTTTTGATTCTTGAAACCGAGTCAAGAAGAACTCGACGAACTTGATCGAATGAGCGCCGAGCAAATGGCGGAGTTCAACGGCTTCTTTCCCAACCTTGCCGGGCCAAACAACGACGACGAAGACGAAGAGGACGACGCCACCTCCCACCGCGACTAGGCGGATATTTTTTTTATGTTTTTGATGATGTCAAAGGGGGAGAAATACATCTCTTTAATTTAGCGTTGTATTTCTTATGCATTTTCATTTCCTTCGAACAACGTTGTTTTTGATGTAATAAGTAGCAAACACTTTGCATTTATGTTATGAATCGTTTTTATGTTGCTATTTATCATTACGTGTTAAATTGTATGACGTTGTGAGATTGTGAATTTCTAATTCTAGAAATGCGTTTTTATCTTATTTGATGTTATTGGAATTGGTGCGCATAAATATCTAGTTGATTGGGTTATTTGTATTGTTTTTCATTTGTGGCGATTGAACGTTTTTAGGCAAAACTATGGCCAATTTTTCGCTTACATTTGATCGTTCTTTATCCTTAAAGTTTTAGCGTTGTTAAACTTCGTTTTAATCGGATGTTGTGACATTTACTTGTTTTTTTACTAAAACTTTTTATTCGATTATTTTAATGATAACAAAATTTGTAAAACATGATAAAAACTTGTTTTGCGTACGAATCATTTATCTAGATTGTTAAAGGTTCAAAAGGATAGAATGATTAAATACGAAGCCAACGGTTCAAGCGGAACCTCAATCGGACTTAAAACAAACAAGTTACGATCTTTCGAACTAACGTGAAAACCGAGAAATTTCAAGAGAAAAAACGACCGATCATAATGGCTTAAACGACCGATCGTTTTAGGTATAATTTCTTCCAGAGAGTTCCCAAGAAAAACGACCGATCGTTTTTCAGACACGACCGATCGTTTTAGGTATAATTTCTTCCAGTGAGCACACTCAAAAAACGAGCGGTCGTTTTTTCAGAACGATCGGTCGTCTGAAACATAACGACCGGTCGTTTATACAGTCGACCGGTCGACTGTAACTAGTTTACAGAAGAAGAATTTTTTTGATAAAAATGTTCCAGTGAGCACACTGAAAAAACGATCGGTCGAAATGGCCAAAACGACCGATCGTTTTTGGTCCAAATTGTTGACCGATCGTTGTTCATAAAACGACCGATCGTTTTTTAATTTCACAGAACTTCGTCAATTCAATTAACAAAGTTCTGTGAATTTTTTTAAAAGTTCGTCAATTCAATTAACGAAGATAAAGAAGTAGACCATTTTGGGAATTTTAAGGAAAGGTAGCCCATTCTGGGATTTTGGGGCTTCCACTATACCATTTTGGAAAAAAACTCTGTTTAGAAGCTTACAGTGAGGCTGAGTTTGTCTTTCTGAAAAAATCTGATATTCTAACGTTTTTTTCTTAAAAACATCTTGATTTTTGAAAGAGTGTGGACTCTCTCTCACTAAAAACGTATATAATGAATTATGTGTTTTTTTTCATAATGATACAAAACATGTTTTTATACAAGGCTACTGTGAGGAACGCTTTTATTTGTTTCTAATTAATGATAATCTAAATTAATGAAAAAGAGAGTTGTAATAAAAGTTGGATACGAATAAACATACTTCATTTTTTTTTTTCGTAAATAATACAGTGAAATACATATCTTTATTTCAAAACCAGAAAGTGAAAACTTTATTTGGAAATTATTTTACAAGTGTTTATTACATAAACAAGTCAAAGAAAAACTTAATGAACCCGCTCCTCGACCCCTGCTAGATTTGCTTCATCACTATCGATATCTGAAACGAAATTATATAAGAAACGGGATGAGTATTTCCTTGAAAATACTCAGTAGGACTACTAACTTAAAGAAACTATAATAAAGTATAACATGTGGGTAGAAATTGTAACTGCATACAGCTTCCTGTAAAAAGGATGGTTAGGCAAATAACGAGAAAAATATATAATCAATATGATGCATGCTCATAATTATTTTACCAATAATGCATAAGTGTCATGTCCTTGAGCCCAAGTTGGTTGTGTAAAGTCTATCCCATTACACGTGGTACCAAAAGTCATGCCCCACTCTAGGCGGACCAAACATCGCGAGAAAAGGTCATACCCCACTCTAGGTAGACACGTCACACCCCACTCCAGGTGGACATAGTCGCAGAAAGTCATACCCCACTCTAGGTAGACAAGTCGCACCCTATCCCGGGTGGACAACCTCTCCCAAACCGGGAGGATCAATGCAAATGTCATGCCATGATATATCAAATAAGCAAATCAAATTCCACTAAGTTTCAGATATGAATCGTTATATGCATTTGTTTAATAATATTTAAACATACCTCAAGTTCGGTAATGTAACGCAAAAGGATATTAAGGCAATATTATAATAACTTTAAGGTTTCGAACCCACCTCTAACCGCTAACCAAGCTTGGCTATGTCTCTTGTCCTTCGTCACACTCCGATTTACGCTTTTATTACCCACTGAATATAGTATTCTCTCTTTCTCTTTCTCTTTCTCTTTCTCTTTCTCTTTCTATATATAGGGTTTATATCTTATGATTATAATATTTTAGTATAAAGAAACTTTGTAATCTTAATATAATATTATAATATCTATATAAGGTTATAGTTTTTTGAAGTATGATGAAGTGTGAGGGGGTGTAGGGGTATATATAGTGTTGGAAAAGTGATTATGTGTCTTGTGCATTAAATGTGCTGAATTTTGTTTTTAGGACATCTGTCCACTAAAAGCTTCATAGAGAATTCGATATGTGTCCAAATGGAGCATGGGATATATTACTGAACCTACTAGAGAAAGATCTACATGTTTCATGTTTTGCACATTTCCTAATTCGTAAGATAAGTCGGTCTAAATTGTCCTACAAGATGACACATATGCTGTTCTGGAAATTTCAGGACACCTGTTCACTAAAATAGTCACAGAGAATTAGATATGTATCCAAATGGAACATGGGATATATGTCTGAACCGACAAGAGAAATATCTACAAGTTTCATGTTTTGTATATTTCCTAATTCATAATATAAGTCGGTCTAAATTGTCCTACAAGGTGACACATATGCTGTTCTGGAATGTTCTGATATCATGTTACTAAAATAGCCACAAATATTCTCATACAAGTCCAAATTACTCAAATTTTATATATTTGGAAAGCTAAAACGTATTATGGAACACAACGGGCTATCCTCACTGGGAGAAGAACAAGGGTCAGACTTGCCACGAGTTGACATGGCAAGCGAGGTGGAAAATGCCATGTTGCGTTTCTTCACAAGGCATACTACTCCGGCGGGTGGCACCCATTCAAAGTTGCACGAGTCTTTCATGAGGTTGAACCCTCCAACCTTTCTTGGAAACACAACTCCGGAGGATGCGGAAGAATGGTTGATCCATATAGAATCCATTTTCGAGGTGATGGACGTGATGCCAGATCAAAAGGTTAACCTAGGAGTCTTCATGTTAAAAGAGAATGCACGTAGCTGGTGGGCAAGCACAAAACGATTAATTTTTGAAGCGAATCCTAACCTGACTTCTTTAACATGGACCCACTTTTACGATGCTTTCCATAAGCATTATCTCCCTATCTCTTATCGTCTCCGTAAGGAGAGAGAGTTCACTAACTTTACTCAAGATGGAAGAACTGTAGCAGAATATGAAAGGATGTTCACTTCATTATCTCGTTTTGCCCCAGATTTGGTGAAAACAGATGAAGCTAAGTCTCAAAGATTTTTGCGGGGATTGGATCTGTCTCTCTGATGCCGTCTCTCTCTACTTGTCAATATTACTTACCCCAAGCTAGTTGATAAAGCTTACATGGTTGAACAAGATGAGAAGGAGCTTGCCAGTATCCAAAACAAGCGACAACGAGTAGACTTAAGGCCACGATTTTTCTCTCATGGAAATGGTATCTCTCATGGCAATGGTACTAGATTCCAACGGAGAAATGGTGGAGGTAACAACTCACATTGTCAAGGTAATGACAAGCAGAGATTCGGTCAAAACCAAGTTGACCAACGCACCAGAAGGGAGGATGTGACGTGTTTTCGTTGTAACCGAAAGGGTCATTATGCAAGTGAATGCACTCATTCAACCACAAAATGTTATCGATGTGGAAAGGATGGTCACGTGGCTCGTCAGTGTACAATGATGCTAGATGCTTTGACGCTTGACAGGGGAAACGTACAAGCAAGAGGAACCAACACAGTTGTTGGAGCACGCGCACCTGCAAGAGTCTACAATATGAATCGCTCGGATGTTCATGCTGCTTCCGATGTTGTCACTGGTACGATTAGCCTATATAATCATTATGTTTATGCATTAATTGATCCTGGTTCTACCCATTCATTTATATCCACTACACTAGTTTCATCAATACACATCCCCATAAATGCCGTCAAACACGAGTTGGCAGTTACTACGCCAGTAGGAGCTTTGGTATTGACAGATGTAGTATATAAAAATTGCATCTTACAAGTTTCTGATCATGAGATGATCATTGATCTTGTTCCTCTATCCATGTCCGACTTTGATATAATACTTGGAATGGATTTTCTATCTCTTTATCATGCCACTCTCGATTGCTTCCGAAAGGAAGTTATCTTTCACTTCAATGATCACTCGGAAATTATTTTCCAATGTGAGCGTCAACATATTCCAAAATCTATAATATCCGCCGTAAAGGCACGACAACTCCTCAATAAGGGATGTGAAGGATACATTGCTTACATCATCAATACAGAAAAAGAAGGGTCTGGAATTTCTCAGATTCCGGTAGTACGTGACTTTCCAGATGTCTTCCCAGAAGAATTACCAAATGAGATTCCCCAACATGATGTCGAATTCTCTATTGAGCTAGTACCAGGAACTAACCCAATTTCCATACCACCATACCGTATGGCACCAACTGAGTTGAAGGAATTAAAAGCACAACTCCAAGAATTGTTGGATCGAGGATTTATTCGCCCAAGTGTATCCCCTTGGGGAGCTCCTGTATTGTTTGTGACGACCCAGATTTCCAGGAAGGAAATTATGTGGTGTGGTGTTATGTGTCAGTCCCACATCGCACAGATATGAGAGTACTCATGTGGTATATGAGCTTAAAGATCCATTTCCTATCAACAAGGCTTTTTAAAGCCGTGCGGCACAACAGCGAGGACGGAACTCCACAGTTAAGCGTGTTTAGCTTGGAGTAGTACCAAGATGGGTGACCCCCCTGAGAAGTTGTGCCAAAGCGGACAATATTGTTGATACGGGCGTAGCGGTTCGGTCCGTAGGGCCGGACGTTACAGATGGTATCAGAGCCTCTATCTGGCCGGAAATATTGGGACTAGCACGTGTGTGTGGCCCCCTGAAGGACGACGTGCCCGACGAGGACGTCGTGCCTAAAGGGAGGGCGATTGTGACGACCCATATTTCCAGGAAGGAAATTATGTGGTGCGGTGTTGTGCGTCAGTCCCACTTCGCACAGATATGAGAGTACTCATGTGGTATATGAGCTTAAAGATCCATTTCCTATCAACAAGGCTTTTTAAAGCCGTGCGGCACAACAGCGAGAACGGAACTCCATAGTTAAGCGTGCTTAGCTTGGAGTAGTACCAGGATGGGTGACCCCCCTGGGAAGTTGTGCCAAAGCGGACAATATTGTTGATGCGGGCGTAGCGGTTCGGTCTGTAGGGCCGGGTCGTTACAACTACGTTAGGGACCTAATAGGCTAAATAAATTAGAGTTTATGCTAATCAGAATCGAAGTTGAACTCATCAACATAAGATCTTTCTTATCTGATTAAATTAGAGTTCATTACACTAAAAAACTTTAATTGAAATATCTCTTTATCTATTCTGAATCTTCTAGAAAATAATTCGTTTCATGTCATTATGTTAAAAATATCCACACGTTAAAGATTAAACAGACACGCACTTACTAATTTAAATCACTAACGATTTTATATTTAGTAAGCATATTTTATTACTTATATCACTTAACTTAATTACTATATCGTATTAATAAATCCATATGTAGAGTTTGATACAAAAATACTTATAAGTTTTTGTTGGCCACTGTGCTAACCTTAGAAGGGGGGGGGGGGTGAATAAGGTTTATGGCGAATTTCGCCTAATTAAAAATTCTAAACAACTAACACCCAACTTATGCAAATTCTAAACTTAAGCGTTTAATATAGTTAATGAAATGCTAGAAATCATAAACGCAAGCAAGAATATAAGCAATAATAAAGTTGCGGAAAGTAAAAGTTTAGGGAAAGAAGATGACACCAAGATTTATAGAGGTTCGGCAAACGGCCTACGTCCTCTCCTCGGTACTACCGAGTAATTCACTATAATTCTTCTTTCGGATTTTACAAACCCTATCGAGCTCAATCGACCGATTGGCTCACCCTCTACCCGGGGTTCCTACTCTTGATTCAAGTGCAAGCGAACACGTCTAATGAGTCAACGACTCCCCCTCAATCTATGAGTATCCAAGTGTTCAACCTAGAACTTTTAACCAACACTTTGGCTTAAAAGCTTCTATCAAAACACTCACTCACAATGAACTTATAAAAAGTTCTTTACAATTTTATTGAAAATTGAAACAACACCCACAATTGATTGCTTCTAAAATAAGCTAATATGTGGTTTCGATGATGTTTGATCTTTGTTGGAGCTTGTATCTCTTTATCTTCACTTTCTCTCTTTTCGAAGTATATCACCAAAATGGTGATTTTGGGTTTTTGTATATGAGAGAGTTTGAAGGATTGATTGTAATTATTATATCTGGTTTGGAAGAGAGATTGAGCTTGTATATAAAGACCAAAGGTCTGTTTTTCTGGGTTATGACCGTTGAAAGTGGTTGAAGGTTTTAACAGCTATTTTCCAGAATAAGCTGAAAAGCTGTTTTCGAAAACTGCAGAAAACGATCGGTCGTTTTCTACAGTCGATCGGTCGTTTTCCAGAAAACGATCGGTCGTTTCTGAAAAACCGATCGGTCGTTTTTTTGACCTGCTCACTGGAAGAATTCGGACCAAAAACGATCGGTCGTTTTTGTCCAGTCGATCGGTCGACTGTTCTTCTGGCAGTTTCTCGGTTTTCTTCGAAAGCCCATAACTCCTTCGTTTTAGCTCCGATTCTGGTTCCGCTTGAACCCGTGGCTTCGTTTTTCCGAGCTCTATCTTTCTGGCGTTCTGCAATTTACAAATTCTCTTTTTGGAAAAAACAAGCATTATATCATCGAAATAGAGAAATCGTAAAATCATTAAAAACATAATCAAAGTTATAATCAAAATCAATTATTGAACCCCATGGTTCAACAGTTTTTAATATGGTATCATCAATCCCAATAACAGGGCGTGAATTTCTTCATTTACTAATAAATATTATACTTGAAACGTCACCGTGCAACTCACTGAATTTATAACTCATAAAGAATCACACTCTTTTATGAATTAAAACGATTATCATTTCTCGTAAATGTTTAATTAATAAAATAATAATTAAGAGTTTAAACAAATTATATGACCACAATGCGTTGATTATTTTATCTAGTTAGTACAAATTATCTAGTTAATAAAATAATAATTACTTTGTTGCGGTACTGTTTAATACACTCAAAGTTCGCTAGCATATAAAGTTGAAATACTCAATTCACTGTAGTCAAAGACAAATCTACTAAAATTATATACTACAACTCTACCGATGATCTGTCCATTTTCATCTAAAATTATAAACAATTTACTTATATTATATAATAACCGATAGTCTAATATTCCGTGTTTAAGCCGTAATTTACACACTATACAATTTACGAATTATAATATTAGACACTTATTTGTATATTAATAAATAAAATAAATAACAGAATAATATAAAATCTCATAAAAATGTAAAAATGTTTGATAAGAAAAATAATAAACTAGAAACAAGATGTATTTTAATATCCTGACACGTAAATGGTCACATGGTTCGTCCTTTAAATATTTAATAATATTTTTAATTAATATCTTTCATGACTAGATGTGATGATTCTACGGCTTCTACCAATCAATCACATGCTTTTGTTGCCTTTTGGTCCAAATTTATCTTTTGTTGGTCCCAAACGAAATCCTCAAAAGATCTTTCATAAAAATATTTTTCGTCAATTTCATTTGTTTTTTAATGTACAAGTTAATGTAATCCTATTAACAAATTGTCACACAACTGACTTTTTTTCTTCAAACTTGGAACAAAATTTCTTTGAAATGGCAAACTAACAAATTCCACAAGCCGAAAAAAGTGAAATCATACTTATGTCTCACCCTAGAGCTAATCAACTTCATGTCACACTCTAAAATATCTTCAATGACTAATTTAGTGACAATCCTGCCCATTTCAGCAGTTTGGACCTTTTGGTCCAAGGGGCTATATTCTACTTTAGTAGTAGGAAAGAATTTTTTCCTTTTCCAATAATTGGTCCACCATCGTATTCAATGATATGAAAAGCCACCACCCTTGAAAGTTCCACTTTACAATTTGTAATTATTTAATCATATCCATGATAATTTGAAAATTGGCTACGAAAATTTTGTCATAGTACCATATTTTAAAGAATATATTTCATTACCATCATACCACTTGACATCATTCTATTTTGTGAATTTTGTGTTTTATATATATATATAGAAGAAATTAATACACAGCTTAGTGTGAGAGGGAATTAAGACATGGCAGTTGGTATAGCTATGGGGAGTGAATTAGGAGGTGAGAAATATGGTTATAGTGGGAAAATGACCTTATTTGTTGTGCTATCTTGTATGATGGCTGCTATGGGTGGAGTTATTTTTGGCTACGATATTGGAATTTCAGGTGAATGTCTTTTATTTTTTCTCTTAATCAATTATTTCTTACCCTTTTACAGATTTAGATATTCTGTGGAGAAATTTTAATTACTTAATCTTGTGTTGATGAATATTTACAATATGAAATACATGTGTGTAGTGCATAACTTGGGTATTCAATAATGATATTACTAAGAAATTAAATGTAACTCCCAAATGGAGACGGAATGTTTATTTTTCCTGAAAAATACGTAATTTGTCAAGAATGGCACCTACTTTATAGACTAGTTCTCTGGTGTATAAATAAATCTTCCAATTGAAATCGTTGTGTTTCATATATTTTTACAAATAAGTCAGGCACAAAGTGTTTGTTAATTTCCCGAATTTGATATTTGGAATTATTATGATAAATTTACGTGATATTAACTTGAGTAATTATGTAGTTATATATTTAACCAACATTATTGTCTAAAATATTTGTGAATGATATGAAGTATAAACCACAAAGTGTTTGTTAATTTTTTTTGGAAATAAATGAAGATGGTTCATTCACTTTCGTAAATCAGAATAATCGTAAAAAAATTACAATATCCATGAAATCATGTGGGAAAAAACTAACCCATGGTAAGTAAATTTTTGAAGGAGGGGTAACTTCAATGGAGCCATTCTTGAAGAAATTCTTTCCTAACGTCTACACGAAAATGAAAGAAGACACCAAAATCAGTAACTATTGTAAGTTTGAGAGCGAGTTACTGACATCCTTTACCTCTTCTCTCTACGTTGCGGGTTTTTTTGCTTCTTTCTTTGCCTCATCCGTTACCAAAACCTATGGACGGAAACCATCCATTCTTGTTGGAGGAGCTTCTTTTCTCGCTGGGGCAGCCCTTGGTGGCGCTGCCAATAACGTGCTCATGCTTATACTCGGGCGTGTTTTGCTTGGCATTGGGGTTGGCTTTGCAAATCAGGTATCTAAACAATAGAGCTTTGGCTTTTGCACGGCTTCTATTAGACCTCGTATAACTTACCATTAAAATACACACACTTGATAGATATTATATCGATGTGGAATAATATAAATTCTAACACTCTCCTCGCTCGTGACTCAAAATTTCAAGGGTCCAACAAGCGGATATAATGAATGGGTGGAGGTAATATCCAACATCGATGGTCCGCTCTGATATCATATTAGTGGAAGACTTACAAATAGTTACATATCAATAAAATTAATTACAAAAAACTCACATATATGTATTTATTTACAATTAGGTATATATATATAATTATTTACAATTACTTACATATGTTATAAAAAATAAAAATATATACAAAAAAATAAATATTTAAAAAAATCAAAAAAAATTGTAAATAGTATCAAACATGATTAGATAAGATTAAACAAGATTAGACATACATGATTGGACAGAATTAGACAAGATCAAACAAGATTAGACATAAATGATTGAACATGATCAGACATGATCACACATATTTTTTATATATAAAATATATTTTTTAAAATTTTGGTTTTTAATTTTTTAAATATTTTTTTTGATTGTTTAGGATTTTGTTAATAACATATGTACTTATTTGTAAATAAGTTCACAAAATATGTATTTTTTTTTGTAAAACAGTCATCAAGTTCAAAACAACCGGGTTTTTTTGTAAATAAATTTCTAAACATGTACTAAATTATCATTTTCCCGCCCATATATCTTAACATTAAAATGCATGATAATGGTAAGAATGAATAACTCTTTATAAAACACAGACTTAATCAATATTACATCGATTTGGGATAATATAAACTCTAACAGTTTCCACATACGTGGAAGAAGTAATTTAGTATTTTGTACCAGTTGATTAATACTATTTTGGTACCTTGAAAAAACCAAAAGTAAATAAGAAAAAACAAGTAGTGTTAGAGCAACCGCATCAGCAACGTTCATGATTTTCTTAAAACTAACATATTTTATATCTTTTAAAAAACCGTTTACATTTACACAAAATTTCAGTTTTCTTATTAATTTTCTTATAATAACCCTACATTGTTTCTTTTTATTTGTTTATTATCATTTAATAATCATAACAATATTCCAATTACAAAAATATGGATCACATGATAGTTTATTATTATTATATTCACCAAGGAAATCATATACATTTCTCATATATTCGGTGAATTTTATGTTTTCTGAAATTTAGGAAATTTATACGATTTCTGATGTATAATACTTTTTATAATATAATTATCAAATTTTAAAAAAAAATATGTTTTGAAATAAGATACGGGGATGCTTTTAGACATATGTAATACCATAACGAGTAGTATGCACTTTAGAGTCTGGCTTTGTCATATTGATAAAAAAATTCCTACAGAAAATGGATCATCCAAAACAAACATCAAATATGATACTGGTAGTTCCTAAAAATTAATTGAGGGAAGGATACCGCTGCTACATTCCTTAATGTGTTATCGCTCTTAATAAATACAAGACAATGTGAATGATTTAAGTTTCGCCAAAAAAAAGTTAATGCATGTTGGCGTAGCGCAATATATTTAAAGGATCATGACCGTCTATCTTTCGAGTGTATATAACTTTACTCTTCAATTCCCTCAGAGAATCAGATTCCAGTCCTGGACAGACAACTATTATGTCGATTAAAGGAACAACAACTATTAATATGTCGATTAGAGCAAGTCATAACTTTGAATTTTCATAGATTAATTAGTGCTCCAAGGGAGCCCTTAATTATTAGCTTCCTCGTCTCCACTTATTTAACACTCGTAATCGTTACTCACGTGTTGCGTGTGCAACGCGTGTATATATATATATATATGATCCAGGTAAATAAATTTTTAAAAAGTATATTGATTGAATGAATATATTAAATTACAAATGGTAAGTCATATAATGTTTTTGTTATATAAAATACACGTAAAACGATTTTGTTTGTTATAGGATTATAATTGTTTTGAAAATATAATGATTTTTGTGTGCTTTTTATATTTTGAATTAAATAAATGTAAATAAGTAATTAGTAAAAAAAAGTTGAGGCATTTTTGAAAAAAAATTACCAAAATTTGACATCCTCGTTTTTTTTCATTTTTTCTTGGGTTGGTTATAGTAAGAACTAAGAAGTATGATACTGAACAACTTCATATCCCTAATCAAACTCTTGGTTCTTGTCACAAATATTTATTCATGAATCTTGTTGTTTCAGTGTTTTAATTTTCATACCAAAGAGTCAAGTATCCAATACGTTTCCAAGCATCTATTAAACCAAAATTGAACTGTTTCATTGTTGATTGAAAAATATTAGTTTACAGAGAAAATTTCATAAAGAAGTAGAATGATGGTAACTCTATTTCTTTTTCTGAATGCAGTCAGTGCCACTCTATCTTTCAGAAATGGCTCCACCACAATACAGGGGTGCCATAAACAACGGATTCCAATTCAGTGTAGGTATCGGAGCTCTTTCCGCCAACATCATCAACTACGGGACTGAAAAAATCTCTGCAGGCTATGGCTGGCGAATCTCTCTTTCTCTAGCAGCCCTCCCCGCCACTGTCCTCTCTCTAGGCGCTCTATTCCTCCCCGAAACTCCAAACAGCATCCTACAGCGCACCACTGATCATCAAAAAGCCTTAAAAATGCTCCAAAAAATACGTGGCACAGAAAACGTTTCAACGGAGTTTGATGATCTGGTCAGAGCTGGAGAAGTTTCGAAAAACATGAAAAATCCTTTTTGTAAAATATTTGAGAGGAAGTATAGGCCTCAACTGGTGATGGCGTTTGCGATTCCCTTCTTTCAACAAGTTACTGGGATTAATGTGATAGCGTTTTACTCGCCTTTGCTGTTTCGGACGCTTGGTTTTGGGGAAAGTGCATCGTTAATGTCATCGATATTGGGTGGGGTTGTGGGGACAGGATGCTGTTTTCTTTCGATGTTAATTGTCGATAAAGTTGGAAGGAGGGTTCTTTTCCGGTTTGGGGGAATGATAATGCTTATTTCACAGGCAAGAATTTCTTCTCAAGTCAAACATGATATTGGTTGAACTAACGCTATTAAACTCGTAACGTTGTTTTCTGAGTATTAGTAGTTTATACTCCAAAAGTTTAGTAATTAGTGGATACACATGACATGGTGTTCAAAATTTTAGGCTGGACTACGCCAATCTAATTTCGTTTTCATCTTGTCAAGTATCAAGGTTATTCGGGTTATCTTTTGTAGTATAATTTTGAAAAGATTACCCCAATTAAATGCCTGGACTGTTTGTCTTGGCTATTAACTGAAACACATATTCGAGGAATGTTATTCTTGAGAAAATTCTAAAAGTTATAAGTTGAGACAAACCAACTACTCGTCCCATATCTTGGGCCTGAAAGGAGAAGAAAGGCTACAATTCGAACAGTCGTCAATTATTGATCCACTTAAGGGATCACACCGATTTTCTCATGAATTAGTTCCAGAAAAATTACATACATAGTTCTTCATTTCCTTTTTCATTATGATTCCAGTTTATTTTCCTTAGAAAATTTGTTCGAAGAAAGCTATGGTGAAAATTTGTATTTATAAATCCATCGAACTCAGACCACTACCGAAAAAGATTTGGAAACAATCAAATCTTACAGTGATTTTTTCTTTCCACGATCTGACTATCTAAATGATATTGAATTTTGCCAATCTGTTGTCACAGATGATAGTTGGAGCTATAATAGCGGCAGAGTTGAAAGATCACGGAGGAATGAGCAAAGGATACTCCATTTTGGTACTAATTTTTATTTGTACATATATCGCCGGTTTTAGTTTTTCATGGGGGCCATTAGGGTGGCTAATCCCTAGTGAAATATTCCCGTTAGAGATAAGATCAGCCGGTCAGAGTATAAACGTGGCTGTGAATTTCTTTTTCACTTTTGTCGTGGCACAAACATTTTTAGCAATGTTGTGTCATTTAAAAGCCGGGATTTTTTTCTTTTTTGGTGGTTGGGTGGCGGTGATGACGGTTTTTGTTCACTTGTTTTTGCCCGAAACAAAGAATGTGCCGATTGAGAAAATGGAAAGTGTGTGGAGAGAGCATTGGTTTTGGAAAAGGATTATAGGTGAAGACAGAGAGGTGAAAAAAGTGGAAAATGGAGAGAGATTGTGAAGCTGTTATTTTCTTTTCTTGCTTGTTAATGTTTTTCGGTAAAATTAAGGATCAAGAGGGAAGCACTAATTTTTTCTTCCCCCCTTACCAATAATAATAACAATTTGATGCCTGTTGGACTTGTGCATTTTTGTTATCCAAAAATGTAAAGAAAAGGAAAAAAATTCGAGGACAACATCTTGTTACAGAATCACTTGAAGATTAGACCTATTGCTTAGTAATCGGGGAAGCAAAGTTTCATCCATCTATATTTTTTAATCCACTATATATTAGCATTTGCCATTTGGATATAATAGTAAGGTTTGAAGTGAACTTTTAAATTCACTAAGTCGATATCCGTAATCGAGACAGTATTGCACAACGAAGAGTAACTGACAAATATATTTCTCACTCTGCTTGAATTTTCCAAGCGTTGGCATAAATGAGGACCTCCTACCGGAAAGGAATCAAAACTTCCAAGTCTAATAATATGATTCCATACTTGATTTATTACTAAAGATTCTGCTCTTTCTGAAAATTGCAAATTAAAACTCTTACTAAAATCACTAATTAATTGACCTGTACTCATATATATTCCTGAGTTGATATTTTAAATTAAATGCAAAATATTGACCATTTAAGAAATTCAATCAACTTGAATATCGTATGATTTTTCGAAATGGTAACAAGGTAATAATGACAATGTCTAAAGTGTATACGCATGTAACGCTCAAAAGAACCTCACAAGTGTGTGCAACATTAACCATGCAAGAAGTAATTCGTGAATATTGCACTTATATATACGGCTCTCGTGTTGCTTCTCCTCTTCTTATCATACCCTAATCTCATCTGGCGGCGGCATTAGCAAATTTAGCCTTTTCTCGTCTTGAGAAAACCTCATTCATCATAAGTACCTCTCATTCTCTCCTTTTTTTAATCAATTGATCAAACATTCAGCACTGGTGTTCCAAATTCTATTCTCGTGCAAGCCCGATAATTTCTATAATTAAATCCTACATTCGGACTTTTAGGAGGTACATATATCAATCATATACAAAAAAAAAATTGGTTTTTAGTTGTCTTGCAGGCTCTCTTTCATCTAAATTGTTATGTATATATGAATTTGATGATATTTTATCTTCAATGATTTGGATATAAATTACTGCAAGTTATGACATTTTGGTCGACTCTCAATGAGATTTCATCTAGAGGTGTGATATTTACGGGAAAGACTAAATGATCAAATTTTATAATCATATTTAAAAGATAAAAAAAAATCTCATATCTCTGCCTCTCTTGTGGACCGGAAAATGATCGACTATTAATTAGGTACAATTTTCACGTTTTCGATCCAAGATTTATATATATATATATATATATATATATATATATATATATATATATATATGGGGAGAGATTCATACACACATAAAAATACACATTATATTTACTCATCAATCATAACCGTCCATTTACTTACTTTAATGGTCAAGATTAGTTCATATAATAACAATAATAAATACTTAATCTTGACTATTAAAAATTAGTAAATGGAGTGTTGTGATTGATATGTAAAGATAATATGTTTTTTTATGTGTGTATGGATCATTACCCTATATATATATATATATATCATTCTATTATAATAAGTTATATATATATATATCATTCTATTATAATAAGTCAACCCAAAACAAATGATACTGCCAAATTTTACCCATTTTTTCCAAAAATACCCACATATTGTTTTATTAATTACAATAATACCATCCTCATATAAAAAAATAAAAAAAATAAAAATAAAATAACAACTAATAACACTACGTGTCCCTCTTTAACAACCAAACATTCTTTTAAGTCTTATACTATTTTTTTTTTGTATTATCCACGTATTTGTATCATAACTACACTTATTTTTTATATTTTAATTGCATTACGCGTCACACACAATCTCATATCTCTGCCTCTCTTGTGGACCGGAGAATGATCGACTATTAATTAGGTACAATTTTCACGTTTTCGATCAACGATTCTTTTTATATATATATATATATATAAAGAATGGACCGGAGAATGATCGACTATTAATTAGGTACAATTTTCACGTTTTCGATCAACGATTCTTTATATATATATATATAAAGAAACTAAACTCCATATATGTATTAAAAATAATACTGAGTCTCAACTTTAACGATGTGTAGAAAATCACATCTATATTTTTGTAAAACCTTCTTTTTGATATTTGATAGAAATAAATAATCCACCAAAATTTCTTTATATTTTCTCAAATCAAAATATTTTATTTGCAGATGGTAAATTACTTCACGCTAGGTAACCCTTTATTTAATACCTTTTTTTATTCCCTTTTATTTGCGTACATTACATAACTGTGTCTGAGATAATACTTTTGTTTGCTCTTTCTTCCACTTAAGGATGTAACAAAATGTTTATCCATCTTTCAAGAGTCGTCAACCATAAAATGCATGTACAAATCTACCTGGAAAAAACAATAAAAATGTACAATATTCCCAAGTTAATGTCATTTTTGGCAAAAGTAAAGCTATAATTAAAATGGTTAATATTCCTAAGTCGGTATTAGTGTTTCATTTCCTCATTTACTGTTTTACTTGCTTTCACATGATTCTTTTCTAAATTAATGTTTTGCATCTCTTTGTTACCGAATTCTTAATTCACAGTAAACATGTCAACATGCTATCAATAATTCAACGTCTTCTCTACAATAAACTAATGAAGATCAATATTCATGGCATTTCAAATAAGCGCCACATATGGAACGACGTACAGTTTCCCATAAAATTTGTCATTCGTCATAATCCACATATACCAGGTATATCTTTCATTTGTTACATACACAATTAGTTGTATGGATTTTTTATTATTATTATAATTAATAACACTTCTTTAGTGTTAACCCATTTTAGGAGTGACAGGAATCAAATTCTGATGGTGAGTGATGTATAATAGGGTCTTAATCAATTGGATTGGACCAATCACTTTATTGTGTATGGATTCATGTGTATCTTTATTTGCTTTATGTGAAAATTAAAATACGTATAAGTGAAAGTAAAATACAGTAGTTGTGAGTAAAAAAACAAAGTTATATGTGGTTCACTAATCACTAATGAGATTGGTGTATCATCTTATGTTTCACATTTATCTATGAAGGCCTCCAAAATTAGTTGAAGGTAAAATGAAAATAGCTCGATGAACGATGTCCGGTTTGCAAATAACCCCCACTAACTCTTAAAAATTTGCACTTGACCCTCATAAGCTCTCCGGACATGTGTCCTCATAAGTTAGCTCCGGTCACACGATTGTTATCGTTAAGTGCAAGAGATTTAGTTGCCATTTTAAAATTATCTAATAACAACAAATACACATATTAGATGTATTGTTAAACAATTACAAAATGGAATTTACTTTAATCTAATTGTTACCTCTCATTGTTTTACAGATTTCATATGCCATCACGTGAAATACAAAATCAATTATATCTTATATAAAAATTTGATTTCAATGGGAATTGAAGCCACACCATATATTAATATTTCCGCACATAATGGATCTAGAATATATTAAATATGACGAGTGAATGACAATTTTTTAAATACAATGCAAACATTTTGGAAGTACACCAATTGTTTTAGTCTCCATAACAAATGTCAGCAGTTATTCCTGTTTAAGTTAGACGTTGTGTAAAGATAGGTGTGGTAAAAAACCGCACAGAATAAATCCGGGCTTTGAAAACAATCGTATCATCACATTCTCGTAAGGATAAAGCCCAAAAAATATATAAAAACCAGTCCTGGCCGACGTATCTACAGCCGAAGAAAAAGATATATATTTTTCAAATACTTTATGTTGGTTGAAGACTACGAACATAATATTTATATATTCTACCGTTTACAACTTAAACATTTTATTGAGGTCTTACGGTCTAAAATTTCTCATTTGAACATTCATAATACAAAATATTTTTATATCACTATGTAATAACTCTATTCCCAATCTAATTGCAAATAAACTTATTTTTGTTGTACGGTATTATTTTTGTATTAGGACTCCTATTTCATTTAGTATTCATATTGTCTTATATTTATTGATTTTTAGTTATAATTTGTATATTAATCTGATGTAGCACTCTCAACCTCTCATTATATATAAATAGATTAATTTCTTCATTGTATTGTATGTAACACATTAATACATTAAAGAGATCTATATTTGACTCATTTTCTCTCTACTTATATATCCGTATTATATAGTTAATAGTTAACTTACAACACATTATTAGTACTTTATTCGCAAAGATTGGAGTAAAAGCTAGAGGATTGGTGTGGGTATCTGTTCGAAAATCAAGTTTTAATTTTGAAGTTTGGGTTATAAATATATGGCCAAACTTTGAATTTTTTTTGTTCTGCCGGTCTTCCCCAAAATAGCAGGAATACGGTTTTTTTTTATACCGTACGGAATGATAATTCTTACATAATAAATATTGAAAAGTCTTACATAATAAATATTGAAAAATCTGTAACCGGATGTATGAAATTGTTACTATTGCATGTTAATCTTAGTGATACACGTGTGGTTAAACATGGTAAATTAAATTGAATTCGCATGTATGTTCACTGCTTATTAAGCTATGAGACTTTGCTATGATAATTGAGACTTAGCTATGATAATTTGTCACTGTTATGCAAATCAATACGTATGTACTACTAACCACCACATATAAATCATTGAATGAATACAACTAATCAATAAAAAAATCAATGACGAAATTTGTAATAAATTTTGATTTCCAACGTCCTAATCGGGGACGGCATGACGACGGATTTTAAATTTACTGACATATATTTTGCTTTCCAACGCCCTAATCAGGGACGGCATGACGACATATTTTAAATTTACTGGCAAATATTATCATTTTGTGAAAGATTTCTAACAGATTTGTCCATCACTAATATAATATTAATGTTATATTGCTACGTGACTATTTGGTATACCGGACCAGGCTTATATACATATAAAATTGCACGTAGTTATTGTGAAGAATTATAATCCAACTTACATTGTGTACAAGTGTCCTACATGAATTCAAACTGGTATTGATTATTGCATGTTTAGATTTATGATAGTTTGATTTGTATAACAGCCACATGAAATGAAATATCACGTATTTGTTTTAATATAATACCACAATTTACACCACTAATCCCCACAGTATATTACTTGTATGACGAATAGTGTCTGTGTTTGATTATAGAATATATACGGTCCATATATACATAAATGCATGAATATTGTTTAAGCGGTAAGTTAATAACATTGCATGTTAATTGAATTAGTTTAAGAATTGCAATATTAATAATCACCGCCATGTAATATAATTACTGCCACTATGTATATGATATGTAAATTTGCAAAACCGTATATTTTCACATTTAAGTTGAAAAATTATGAATCTTTTCCAACTATGCTCACCTATTATGATACGATGTCGAGGAAAGATATAAGCGGAAGTCAACATCCTAATTAGCTCGGGTTTTAAGTGTCATTCGTGTCCTCCACCCTCATTATTTTTCTTGGTCGTATTTAAGTAGAGCTACCGAAAGTGGTTGAGTAAATAATATTTTTTCCGAGTGTGTTTATGTAAAAGTTTTTTGCCGAATTAGTCTCTTAGTATCGACATGTCGATTTCGATCAATGAGAACTAATTCACTGCAAAACTAGTGTTTCCGAACCTGTCGTTTCGAAACAAAATTTGTGATTATGCAAACCATACAATATACATATGTCGTTTTATATGTTAACTAATACAGAACTCCCAAACGTTGTTGGATACCATCTATGATAAGGACAATCACGAACTTGCTATTACTTGTGATATGTTTAGGCGATGTTTTATTCCGCCGCCACATGTTAGATATCCAAACATGTGATGCCCAAATTTTTGGATGCCATCTATGTAGAGTAAAACACGAAGTTGTTGTCACTCGTAAGATGAAGTCTACGGCGTTGAATTTATTCCACCGTCACATGTGAGACGTGATAACTTCTATGGTGAATAATTGTTTGAAATTAACAAATTGGAGTGATCATTCAGTAAAAATACTAGATTGAAAAACATATTCCATAAGCAATATTGTGAATTTATATTCACCATTTTTCTTTAGCTCCCATTTGTTACTATATGAAAATAGACTCATTTGATGAGCAATTTTTAATCATGTTGGGTTTATGGCAATTTTATACCTGATTTTAATACTTTTTATAGACATCGACCTCGAATCGAGAACTGAGACAAGGATTATTTATCTCGAACTGCCATGAGTCTGACGCTCGCCCAGCTAAGTGAGGTTTAGACAATAGTCCGAACCGAAGACATGTGACACCAAGACAGTCTTTGAAAAGAACAATTGGGCCACTTGTCTCAAAGCAAGAGTCAATGCTCAATAAGACAATTCCGTGTTATAAATGACAAAGATCATGCACGGCTACTCTTAAATAGTTTACAACTATTATAAGAGTGGAAAATCCGAAACTTATATGGTTAAAGCTAAATCAAAGGAAACTTTTGAGACCACCGTTTTTTTGTGAGTCAATGAAAGTTTGATACATTTCTACATTGATTAGATAAATCATTAAGCAGATTTGTCGCTCACCTGTATTATGTTTTTTCATTTGGATCATGCTTTTGGATTATGCTTTGCCTGTTTATGAAATTTCTCGAAATAATTTATAGTATTTTTTGAGCAAATTACTTTGAAAAAATGACCAAAGTTTAAATTATCAAAATTTATGGCAATACTTGTGTGGTAGTTGGTAGTCTGGCTAAAGTGGGTATAGTGTACCACTTACATTATCCGACGATAATGATAATTTCACCAACTAATTGACTAAAGAATTCTTAGTGACAACAATTTTAGAGTTGTCGCTCCTAATCGAAGTCTTTGATAAACCTAAATTGACTTGTCAAAAATGAGGTCTTATAATACAGGTTCAGTCGTAACTTGTTGAGCTATAAGATATTCGAGAAAATCGGTGTTATATGATAATAGCTCATGAAAGAATTGAAATTTCTTTATACAACATCCACTCAATATGACCAAACACGTATTATTGAGGAATTGTGATGTATTTCAAGTGGTTTAACCACGTTTTTAAATCATTTGAAAGTTATCTTATCATTCGTCTGTCGTCAATTGATAAGAGATCTTAGATGATGAGACATGATTGTCTATATTTTCATTCTCCTGTCGTCGATTGCTAAGAGCATTTTGACATTGTGGCATTGACCGAATGGGATATTTCCGGATTAAAAAACGATGTTTGATTTATAATCATATGACGTTTGGATTATCTTCGAGAAGATATTTTGGGATTAGTCCGGAATTCACATGTCATTAAAGGCAAATATGTGTAAAGATCACTAAAATACTCTCGTAGAATTTTGTAAAAAAAAATATATATATTTGTGGGTGTTGAAAATCTTTGAAAAAAGGAGACACTCAGACATTTTTTTCACTGAAAATCTTAAGGGCGCTGAAATGCTAAAATCGACTAACAAAAGAAATGGCAGTTGATACTAATTCCCCCCAAGCCGCTAATGCTTTTCAGATTTATGAATCAGAAAATAGTTTTAGGATCTTAATAAAACATGGTCTTGTACTTTTAGAAATGCAAATTACAAAGATGAGATGTTTAGAAACTTAAGGGGATCTACCTCTGCTATATCAATCAGTTAACTTATTGTAACAATTTAATTAACTAGTTTAATTAAGGCAATGGTGAAAAAAAAGGCCGGAGATGTTACGGAGAAAGGTTTTAGAGTCGTACCGAAGCAAAACGGGGCAGATTCATAGTAGAAATCGGCATTAAAGGCCAAAACACGTGGCCTGGCACATTCGACACGGTTGAGGAGGGCGCAGTGGCCTACGATGCAACTGCACGTCGGCTTCAAGGCGCCAAGGCCAAACTTAACTTCCCACTCGACCAAAGCTTACGCCAAAGCACTGTGAGTTTATATTCAATCTTCCTAATTTTAATTGTAAAACTTTTGGTAGTTTCAAAGGTTTTGTTTGGTTAGCTGTATTTTTTAAGGAGGTTATTTTCTGTAAAACACGTTATTTTCTGTAAAATAAATGCAGTCACCTTTAATTCGCCCATTGTGTTCCGATGCAGATATCGATGTTGACGAGTTGTTCCCTAAGAATATTGCCTTGTCTCCCAAGGTATTAACTTGGACCCATTTAAACAGAAAATACGGTGCCATGAACCTTTCCATCTTATAAACCGAGAAAATTAGTGTGTAAATTCGATTCCTTCTATTGTAATTAGTGCGTCGAACTAGGAAAATATCTCCCTCTGACTCAACCAGGTATAAGTCCTCACTCTCCGTCCACAAATCAATAGATGGTATAATAATACTAATACTTGGGTTTTGGTCATCTTTGAGGTCACACACAACTAAAGTGCCGTTTGTATTGACAGCATAAAACCAACCATTGTAAAATATTACGTCTTTCAAGTTCTGAAGCGGAACATTGACATTGGTCCAATGATCATCCCCTAAAACGGAAAAGGCTAGTATACGGTTTTGACCACAAATGGCCATTAAATGATTTTTTTTGCTTAGGTGAGGATTAGTCGATATAACAGCCTTGTGAATGCAAAAGTTCATAGGCCCACTGAAATTATTCAAAAGAGGGAGAGCAATTTGGTTTCTAGAGAAAGTATGTAAAAGGCTAATTTCTAAATTAGATTTCAAAGTTAGTAGCCATCCGAAATTCACACAAAAACATTTCCTCATTGAAGCCTCCTGTAGCTCGCTCTCGTAAACATTTTTTGTTGGTATGCTGAAGAACGATCAGTTTTGAGTATGGTTATTTGGATTTGGGTTTAAGTCCTCAGCAAGCATAGGCCATGGGATTTTTGTGGGTAAAGAGGGTCGTTTCCTATCATTTAAAGGAAACCAAGATTTGCACACAACACTTAGATTTACAGATTCTTCTACGTAATCTAACTTTTCTGATATGAGTTCCAAAAGTTCTATCTGGAGGTTCGCCCAATTAGCCATGCAAAGTACTGCCTAATAAACAAATAGATGAGCACTGAGTATTGAGATAAAAAAAAGAGAGGGGGAAATAGAAGAATTACTGAATTTGTAATTTTTAACATAAGGATGGTTATTACAAAATAATTAAGGTTACAAAGAATAAAAGAAAACTTTGTTCCACGTGATTTTACATGAGATTTGTCATGCACTCTTCTATAGTAAATATTTGGTAATTTAATGTTTTATATACTTTTGAACTTATTTATCAAAAATGCCAGTTCGTAATTAGTTTCTTCTTCTTCGAGGAATTGGTACATCCATTTAACATCATTGAACATCAAATTGAAACATAAAAAATAAAAAGAGATAAACATCATTGAGCATTTGTATATAACCCTTAATAGAGATTTTAACATTTTAATAGTTGAATCTTAAAAATTTGTACTAAATGATTGTTTTTTCTACATTACTTGTAGGAGCATCGAATTTTCTAATGAGAAATAAGTTAGGCCGCTATAAAGCTCCAAATTGAATATTACTCCCATTAGTTAATTTTTTTAAGACCAAAAAGCTCTTCTTTATGAATTTATTTGTAAAACCACTTAGTTAGAATATCTAGACATTCATAAAGAATATAATGGTGCGGACCCAACCCCTCATCGAACGCCACGGGAAATTAAAGCTTCATACACCGGATACGGCATTAAAAGAGCAATAACGAGTTAAAAGAATTATTCGTTAACTCGGTAAAGAATAAAACTTCCCATTCATAAACTTCTCTTACGATTTTCACATGTTTTAGTTGGAGTTGTTATTTTAAGAAACATGTGCTACTGTAGGTACGAAGTCTTTTGGGCATCTACAACTAGATTTTGACTTCTCATTGAATGTTTATTTGCATTTTTCATTGTTCTTAAATCATTAGACCAAATTCATATGCATTCCTGAAGATAAAAGGAGCATAAAAATCTACTAATTAAGATCAAAACAATGAAAGGGAGAAGATATACCTGAAAATTAAGAGCAAAGTTGATGTTGAATAATTGTAATTCTAAGCTTATAGTTCTTAATTCCAATTTCTTTTGGTGCAGGTTTAGTGTGTCAGGATTTTGATTTTATAGCGACAAATAGACCACGAGGGGTAACACTTGTAAAATCCATTAAATGTGGCTTACTTGTATTATATGTGAATCATGAAAATTTAATTTAACTTTTCTTCCATATTTGTAATTATAGTCGTTGACACATTAATATAAATTTTATCTTTTCCCCATATTTGTATTAGTTATTGATTGTTTTTGCAAATCATTAAGTATTATTTATTGACAGATTACTCGTACTAGCACTATCAATTAAAAGTTCGGTGTACTTGACCAACATTATGAATCAAAACAACTTTTTATCATACATTATTGCTTCGGACAGCTATATATATAGTTACCTCATGTTCAAATGATCTTAATAAAATCATTTTAACAATGCAAGAAGCATTTAACGACATTCTATCTATTTATTGTTGGTGTTAATTATAATACTGAAATTAATGTTACTTTGTTGTTATCCGTAAAAAAATCCTTATACAATCATATTAAAGTTTTTTTTTTAAATATTAATAAAGAGTATCAAGTGATTTCACACATACCCCTTTAAACTTTAATATTAAAGCTTAAACGTTAACAAAACCGTTTAATCATTCAATCTATTAACTTTGAAATCCGCGTAGTACTATAGAATTATTGGGCATGACATCTAGTGCGATAAAAACCTTATTAGTACGGAAGTTAACTAGTTCATGACGTTAATATAGTACTAAAGGTTTTTTTTGGCAATATATTGCTTTTTTTTATGGTGGTTCACTGCTAAAAAAATCCCCTATTGATCACGTCTTCATCAAAAGAAAATCTCACAGTGGTTTCACTTGTAGTGTGAACCTTTTTTTACAATTCAATAGTCATTTTCCATTTTAGGTGAGGATGAGTCCCACGGTTGGAAATTCCACTTCAAAATAAGGAAAATAAGAATGAAAAAATAAAGCATATGTCAATCGCTGCAATTAAAAGGTAAACTTAGATTGTCGTTGGCTAGTCTTATATCGGGAGAAGGGGCTCCGAAGTGGAGAGTCACCGTGACACCCTCTCCGTTTTTTGTATTCAAAATTGTTTGTGTTTGTGTTTGAAAATTTTGATGATTTGATACTTCTTTTAAAATTGTATGCGTAATTATTTCCAATCATTAAATAACAATGTTTCCAAAACAAAACATTTATTAGAAACGGAGATCGTAATATTAAATGTATTCTTTCAACCATATGACCGTTACGGTTCAAATTTACTCAACTTCATATGGTCATGTTCTTGTCAGATTATATGGTTTTTCATATGTATTCGTAATTATTTTTTTGATTTTTTTAAAATAAACATTTTATTTTATTTTAAAATATTTGTTTAATTTTTTTTGTAAAATTTAACATTTTATATATTTTTTTATGTTTAATTGTTTATTGGATTAATACCTCATAGTTATCACTTTTGAACTTTAATTTCCACTAGATACCTATTATAATTTGCATTCCTCTTATCTACCACTTTTTCATACTATATAAATTAAAAAAAATCTAATTTAATAAAAAAACATAAAATATATATCTCTCTCCCTCATAAATGAAAAAAATAAAAAAAAATTATAAAAAATAAAAAAAAATTATTAAAAAAATCACAAAAAATTATAAAATATGAAAAAATTATAAAAAATAAAAAAATGAATTTTTTTTATAAAAAATGAAAAAAAAACACAAAAAAAATATAAAATATCATAAAAAAATGTCAATATACCACTTTTTACACCGAAAAATCGTTTTTTCATAAAAAAACATTTTTTCATAAAAAAACACTTTTTCATCAAAAAATGAATTTTATGTATTTAACTCTCGTTTGACTCATTTCAATACTTTAAAGTTTGAATTAACTTTTTAGAAACTAATTTTTGTAACTAATTTTAGATATGTAAGCTCAAATTAGTAAGAGTGCTTGCACCCAACACCAATGTTCAAGAGTTTGGTGGTTCGAATCCACCCAGTTTTTTATAACTTTAAAGTAAAATATATGCACTTTTTGTGCTGGACTATATGCATTTTTATTAAACTTTATGCACTTTCGACTGTACTAGATGCACTTTCGACAGAACTATATACACTTTCAGCTGAACCAGATGCACTTTTAGCTGATTCAGATGCACATTTTACATAACTATATGCATTTTTATTGAACTAGATGTACTTTTGACAGAACCATATGCACTTCAGCTGAACCAGATGCACTTTTAGCTGAATAGATGCATTTTTGACAGAACTATATGCACTTTCAACTGGACTATATTCATTTTCGACTAGACTATATGCACTTTTAACTTAACTATATGTATTTTCAACGGAACTAGATGTATTTTTAGCTGAACTATATACATACTCACTTTTATTGAAATATATTTACTTTCGACTGAATTGTATGCACTTTCAACGGAAATAGATGTACTTTCAGCTGAATTGAATGCAATTTCGACTTAATTTTATGCACTTTTGACTAACTATATGCACTTTCGACTGAACTATATGCACTTTTATTGAACTATATACGCTTTTGACTAAACTATACGTACTTTCGACTGAACTAGATGCACTTTTAGCTCATTTAGATTAAAAAAAGGCACATTTTCATGTAAAAACCACTTTTTGTATAAAAAAAATCACTTTTTGATTGAAAAAGTGTTTTTTTTTATGAAAAAAAACTGTTTTTTCGGTATAAAAAATGTTATATTGACAAAAAAATTATATATTTTTTTTGTAATTTTTTAAAAACTTTGTGATTTTTTTCATTTTTTATAATTTTTTTATGATTTTTTGTGATTTTTTATGATTTTTGGTGATTTTTTAATAATTTTTTTGATTTTTTCTGATTTTTTAAATAATTTTTTCTGATTTTTTTCATTTTTTTATATTTTTTGTGATTTTTTTGTGATTTTTTTTGTAATTTTTTGTATTTTTTTTTATTTTGTTGTAATTTAAAACTATCTTTTTTGGTTTGTAGAAAGATAAAATATGTCTATTATATTTTGATTTGTATGACCCTTTAGTAAATAAACTAAATAATTAAAAAGTGATACTGTAAAAATATGAACTTATTTGGAGAAATATAAATTGGTTATAAGTTAGTTACAGGGAATTTCCTTTTTATTTTTATTTGTCAAACCTGAGCAACTTAGTAAATATTTATAAGACTACGTACCTGGACACATCCAATGATTGATTCCAATTTTTATTTGACAAACCTGAGCGAGCAACTTAGTAAATATTTATGAGACTACGTACCTGGACACATCCAATGATTGATTCCTTCTTTTTGGTCCCCATACATTAAAAGTTTTAAGGGGAAACAAATAAAAGGTTACTAAAAGGGGATAATATTGATTATGAGAGTCTGTTTTTGCAATATCAATTGTCTAGAAATCAACCCATTTTTCCACCGCACCCACCGATTATTTTCAGGTAGGAATTAATTACTTATTTTTCTGGCATCTTTTTAGTTTGTTTTTACTGCAAAGAGCTAAATATCAAGCTGATTACTATAACTTAGTTCGTTTGGCTGATTTTTTTACTCATCATATCTCTAGATATCTTGCTTTGTATTGAATTGGTTTATTTTTGTGGTTACTGATTCTTAGTACGTGTTAAGTGTTTGGTAATTTATTACCAACTTTATTGTCTGTAAGCAATTACTCTATTTACCAGCCTAGTAGGATAGGTTCTAATTGCAACTTAGCTTGTTTGGTCATAAGCAAAATACGGGTTCTATGCAGAAATAGATCGTGTAGCGCCTTATCACTCATAATTTTGGTTTAATCATCGCTTAATCCGCATAATCCACTAGGATCTACGTAATTTCCGTATATACTCGCCTTTTGGAACACTATACTTGTAGTTTTAATCTCAGTTATATGTTGTACTTTAGGGCCCGTTTGACATCAGATTTTTTGATAAAAAATCTATTTTTAAAAAGTAATGAGAAAAAAGTTTGCTTAAAAAAGATTGTAGTGTAGTGTTACATTATTGACAAAAACTAGCTATATGCATCTTTTATCTTAATCCAGTCTCTAAACATGAAAGTGATTGCTATATGATGCATTTATCATATACTCTCTGGTTTTCATTTTGGAAAGTCTGAAATTTGCACTTTCATTTTCAATAAATTTCCTATTTTTATTTTTAAAAAAAAACGTTTTTTACTAATTAAATCATATCAAATTTAAAAAAAAAAAATAGGAAATTTATTGAAAATGAAAATAAAAGTATGAGACTAGAGATGAAAAACAGAGTACATGATGTTAAATAGAGGAAAAAAACGTTTTTTAAACACAAACCATTTCTACTATTAACAACAGAGTATATATAGAGGGAAAAAAAACATCATTATTTATTAGATTAGAAAATAACGTCTTCTATCTCTGGAGACATGGAATCTGTATGCATTCTTTCAACTTTATATTTTTACAATCTACTCCATTTTAAAGCTCAAACATAGTCCAAACGTGTGAAACAATAATAAGTAAAATATGAACTAAACTTTGACTGAAGTCAATTCAATGATAAAACGATTAAATTTAATGAATCTTTTAAGAGAATCAATTCATTCCTTTTTTCTTTTTTTTTGATCTCAAGACATTAAAACTACGAGGACCAAACATGAATTCTTCTGTATAATTTGCCATATAAGAGGAAACAAATAAAAAGATTACTAAAAGAGTAAAAGGGGATAATATTGATTATGAGAGTCTGTTTTTGTAATATCAATTGTCTAAAAATCAACCCATTTTCCCACCGCACCCACCCATTATTTTCAGGTAGAAATCAACTTATTTTCCTGGTAACTTTTATGTTTTAGTAAGAGTTTTTACTGCAAAAGGCTAAATATCAAGATGATTACTTTAACTTACTTCATTTGGCTGATTCTTTTACTCAACATATCTCTAAATATATTTACTATGTTTTGTCTTGCTTGTTTGGATTGGTTCTTTTTATTGTGGTTACTGATTCTTAGGACATGTGAAGTGTTTGTTACTTGGTTGTTTGGTACCAAATTATTTTCTGTAAATAATTACTCTATTTACTAGGATAGGTTGTAATTGCAACTTAGCTTGTTTGGTCGTAGTCAATGTTCTAAAAGGCGCAAGGCAGATTCTAGACAACTATAAGTTGTTAGCACTTAATCACCTAATTTCCGTCTAGACTCATCTTTTAGAACACTGTACTCGTAGTTTTTAAGCTCAGTTATAGATTGTACTTTATTTTTGTTGGTCAACTTAAGAGCGGTGCTTTTTATGAAACAACAGACAAGAAAGGTAATAGAAGAGCATAGAGATGAGCTAGCAAGGGCGAATCTAAGTGGAAACCATCGGGTGCCACGACAGCCCCCCAGAACTTTAAAATTTATTTTTTTCTGTTTTTATCATGTATTTTTACTAACATTTGTTAAAAATGATAATTTGGCACCCCCATAATCTATAATTTCACTTAACATTAGTTTTATGCAAATTCGGCACCCCATCTATGATTCCTGGATTCACCACCCCTGTGAGCTAGTTTCTTTAGTTATTTGATTGTACAACGCAATAACTATTGAGCCAAGGAGCATAGAAATGAGCTAATGAACTAGGTTTTGTGATTGGAATAATTTAGGAATACAGAACAATAACTATTGAGCCGAGGGAACCTTTCGTGTTCCCCTGACATAAACATTACTTTAAACTAGAAGAAAGAAGGGTCGATGAAACAATTGGAAAAATAGGAAATCAAAGGGAAAAAAAGGCAGTATTTTTTTTTAAATTCTAAAGTTACAGTCTTTGAAGTCATGAGGATTTTAGCAGTGTCAGAGATTCCTTTTACATTACTCCTATTTTCTCATTCTCAATAGGCCACAAGTTCAAAGTTCTAGAAATGGCAGATGAATCTGAACTGATAAGCAAACAAGGGATATATAATGGCAGGATAACTTCATTTCTGGTGTTATCTTGTGCGGTGGCTGCTATGGGAGGAGCTATTTTTGGATACGAAATTGGAATTGCAGGTTCCCACTTTTATTTTGGTTTTTTCATTTCTTTTAGTTTTAGTTAATCATTTTGATTTGAATCACTTTTGAGGTAGTTATATGTACTTAACAATTTTCACAAACAGTTCATCCTTATTCAGAAACCATATGGGTTGCCTTAAGATGGCATTCTTTTGTTTTGTCATTTGAGTTGGGGTTTTCATACTGGAATTGGTCCCCTTTGTTTCATTTTCGTCTTCTGATCATCTTTTGATATCATATACAAACTACTGACAATTAACGTAATTAGAACATGTACTCTTATTTTGTTCATGTTTATCCCTGGTTAGATAGTGAAGTGTTGAGGCTTATTTTAGTAACATCTGAGTATCTGATCATCACTTATATGTTAAAAATATCCTTGCAAGCTGAGCAGAAAATTGTATCAGCTCAAAGCCGCGCTAGGCGAGAAAACAGTAAAAAAGAAAAAAATTATCTAAACTTTCTTCTTCGTCCTTTTTTATTGAACTTACTTAAAACCGGAGAAGCAAACAAGTACACAAAAATTCTCTATGCAACTCACCCTGGCCTACATAAGCCATCAGGGTGGCCTTTCTCATCAAATTAACATGAGTATATGATTCTCTACGAACACTGCATGTGTTTAGAACCGTTGACGACAATTTTGCGTTACTTTTTTTTCCCTTTCTCCTTATATATTCACTAACATGTGAAAATAAATTGTAAAGGTGGGGTGTCCTCCATGGACTCATTTCTGAAGAAATTCTTCCCGGACGTGTATGTACTGATGAAAGAAGAAACCAAAGTTAGCAACTACTGCAGATTTAACAGCCAATTGCTGACCTTATTCACATCCTCTCTTTACATGTCGAGCTTTATTGCTTCCTTTTTTGCTTCCTCAGTAACCAGAAACTTTGGTCGCAGACCATCTATTCTTGTTGGCGGCGCTGCATACTTAGCCGGTGCAGCGATTTCCGGTTTAGCTGTTAATGTGTACATGCTTATGTTGGGCCGTGTTTTGCTTGGGATTGGAATTGGGTTCGCAGATCAGGTTCACCATTTTCCCATCCTATTCATTAATTCATTTCATATTCTTTTTTAATGTGATTTCTTTTTGTCTCTGATTTAGTCCCAACAGCTGTGTTTTCAATTTCAAACTTTCTAAAGATTGTGTCCAAAGAAATGCCTTCTAGATTAGTATGAAAAGAACTGTTCTGTGAGAATAAAATTGGACAGTTTGCCAGTCTTTGTTTTTGGGTTTTTGTACTCAAATACCTCCTTTTTGGTAAACATAATGTCGGCACAATTCAATCAGCTACTGCAATAGGCACAATGTTGTTTGCTACATCATTGAAACGTGAACTCTTTATACTTGGCATTTGACAACCAATTATCAGTAATTGTAATTTGGTCTTCAAGGAGAAAAGGGAACAGAACAAGAAAGAGTTTGCACCTTCAAGGTGGGCTCTCTTTTATTGAGAGACTTGTCGCCATTGTCTGTTTCGCCCTTTGATCCTAAGAGTGGTAACTGTTAACAATAAGTCATAACACATGTTATTATATGAAGGAAAAAAATAGTAAAGATTAAGAAGTCATACACAGTGAATCTGTTCTCTTGAAACCTATTCGTTTAAGTTATAATTTATGAACAGATTATTGCCTGCAGGAAAAAAAATATATCAGGCAATATAAAATTACTTTCTCATTTTGGATAATAGTGAAAGGTACAAAGTTACTGGAAAAAGGCAAGGAAGGAACTAGGTAGAGAAGTCATGGGCTGCAACCCTACCATTTTGATAAAAATTGACAAGAAAGTAACTTTTCTTTGTGTGTTTTGATTAAAATCTTCAAACATTGGCGTTACTACCCCTTCCATATAATGGGAAATAACTTATATGGATTATAAACAAATCATCTATAATATCAGCCCCTCCCATTTGAATTTCCTGGTTCCAAAAGCTACTCCGAAGCTTACAAGCCTTTTCACTTGTTCATAGTTTGAGATTGATAAATGTGGATGAAGTTGAATATATTTTGCTAATCTTTCTCAATCAAGTGAAAATTGCATTTTGTATTTTCTCCATTTCTACTGCTATTTGGTAAAAGTTTGGACTCTACTTTCAATCTCCCATCTTTATGGTTGGGAGGATACCATTATAATCTGAGACGAAGGTTTATCCTTAAGATAGTTTAGAATCCAGTTATTTTTTGTATCTAATATTTGGCTTTCTCGTTCTGCAGTCAATCCCGCTTTATCTATCGGAAATGGCTCCACCTGCATATAGAGGAGGAATCACAATGGGCTTCCATTTCAGCCTTCATATTGGTGCTCTGTCAGCAAACTTAATAAATTATGGTACCGAAAAGATAAAAAGCGATTGGGGGTGGAGAATATCTCTATCTTTAGCAGCAGTACCCGCTCTGGTTCTCTCTTTAGGAGCTCTCTTTCTACAAGAAACGCCCAACAGTTTAATCCAACGCACCGGTGACCGTCAAAAAGCTAGATTAATATTACAAAAAATGAGAGGAATAGAAGATGTTCAGCACGAGCTGGATGATCTAATACAGGCTAGTGCTATATCGAAAACTATCACTCACCCGTTTAAGAATATTATGACAAGAAAATATCGGCCTCAACTAATAATGGCAATAGCTATACCGTTTTTCCAACAATTAACTGGAATTAATGTAATAGCGTTTTATGGTCCAATCCTATTGCGAACTACTGGTCTTGGAGAAAGTGCTTCTCTATTATCTGCAGTGGTTATTAGGCTTGTTAATACTAGCGCCACATTAATTTCTATGTTCACTGTTGATAAATTTGGGCGACGGATTTTGTTCATAGTTGGGGGTATACAAATGTTGGTTTCGCAAGTAGCTGTTGGGACAATAATGGCAACTCAACTCGGGGATTATGGTGGAGTTCGAAAAGGGTATGCTATAGTCCTTTTGTTATTAATATGTATATATGATGCTGGCTTTGGGCTCTCGTGGGGGCCGTTGGGACGGTTAGTCCCGAGCGAGATCTTCCCTCTGGAGATAAGGTCAGCTGGACAAAGTATAACAGTAGCGGTGAACTTTTTATTTACAATTGTTATTGCTCAGAGCTTTTTAGCAATGCTGTGTTATTTTAAGTCTGGTATTTTCTTCTTTTTCGGGGGGTGGTTAGTGGTTATGACCGCGTTTATATACATGTTTTTACCGGAGACAAAGAACGTACCGATTGAACAAGTCGAGGGGATTTGGAGAGGGCATTGGTTTTGGAAGAGGATTGTAGGGAAAATAGATGGGTGATGAAATTCGAAAATTGTATATCAATGCCCTTGTATGAGCTGTTATTTTCATGTAACTGCTTCACTCAAGTCATTTTCTCATAATGTAAAATTCCATATAACACAAGACTTGGAAGCGACTGATTATTGTAATGCCATCCGTATTAAAATATAATGCTCCATTTACTCTATGTTTTGTTTTGTTGCAATTGATCAATTACATGTCTACATTAAAAGGTTAATTTAGAAACTAGTAGATATTTTGGGAATATTAGTGTATTTACATTTAATTAGTGTATTCACATTTAATGTTTAGCTATTGGACTTTTTGAGCTAAACCATTTACCAAACCCTTGCAAGAATCAAGAATCGTTTATTATAATGTCATGATTTTCATTATTACTAATCTCTTATACGACAAAGAATAATTTCTGTATACTGTTTGTTTCATTAACTTCACATCTATTCAGTTCTTTATAAAGTTGTTATGTGCCGTTAGCTACTTTGACCGGATTCTTTGTGAAATTGTTTGTGAATTAGGACAAAATATATAATATTTTGCTTATTTCAAATTTTTTGAGAGCGGGCTATGACGTAATAGTAAAGTTGATGTCTGTTCCCGTGTTTGAGTCGTGGAAGCAGCCTCTAGCAAAATGCAAGGGAAGGGGGTGTCTACATTAGGTCCAAAGTGGCCTGATGCCTCCCTAGACCCCACGGATAGCGGGAGCTATAACACCGGATTTGCCCTTTTTATTTCAAATTTTTATATATATAAAATAAAAAACTTTCCTACTTAGTTTAGTATTTGTTTTGTTTTCGTTGTGTTTTTATGATATTCAGATTAAAGGTAACTTTGTATTTTTTTTTTTCAAAACGTAACTCCAATAGTACCGTTATTTTGGTTAGAACCCTTCAGAAATTAGGCTTCTAATAACGAAAATACTTTTGCTCATACATTTTTCGTACCTAAAAAATCAACCCGTGGATGTGTCACGTTACATGGCATATACACCTCATCAATAGTTTTGATTGTTATTAATACTAGATTTAATATTTTTTTTTATTTTTTTTAATTAATATTTAAATTTAGAGTATGCTCAACTAGGGTTTTAATATATTTTTATTTGAGTTTTTAGTGGGCTGAGTTTTTAGATTTAACAATTTTTTTAAATAATATTTAAATTTAAGGTATACTCAAGTAGGGTTCTAGTATATTTTTATTTGTGTTTTTAGTAGTTTGAATTTTTATTATGTTGAATATTTATATTTTGATTTATCAAATTATAGAATTTTATGTATATTTGGAGGGATAAATATATTTTTTATTAGCATATGGAGTGCGTGAGTTGTGTGCAAATTATGAGTTTAGCATTACTCGATAAATAAATGATAAAAAAATTAACAAATGAATATGTAAATTGATAGAAAAAATTTAAATTTCAAATTTTTTCTTTAATATCTGGGATAGTATAATTTTTTCTTTAACATAGTTTATTTTTGTAAAAACTAAAAACAAAACAAACAGATAAAAAACAAAGGGTATAAATAACAACTAATTTATTTTACACTTGCATTTTTCTTTTTTGAGATTTGAAATTTTGACTTGAAAAAATGATGACTAAAACTATTCCATTTCATCGAGTATAATTTTCAGATCACGGATAGTAAATTGGATGAAAAAATAAAATAATTGGATCCAATCATTAAATATTGGTGGAAATGTTTATGTATTTTAGCGGTTCATTATTATAAGGAATGAATTAACTCAACTAGGAAAATTCATATCAGGCGGGTTGAATTTGAAGCTTTTTTAATTAGAAAAATTCATATGAGGCGTGTTGAATTGTGAAGGTTTATTTTGAAGGGGGCGATATAACCCTCCTCCGATAAAGCCGGCTCGCATGTATTTTTTTCTTAAGTGCACACATGGCAAGATTTCGTCAGTTTTATCCAAAAGTCTACTTGACTGACCTGTAACTGTTGCTTTCTTTGTTCAAACTTCTATCGTAAATTATTACTCAAATTTCATTATAGTTTGACAAAAATTAAATCTGATCTTCTTTGTTTGTAGAAGTAACACTCATAATTTTACTAAAAGCTTGTTTTTTTATAAAATTGCCATATTTGTCTCCATCGTATAAGAGAGAATGAGAGATTATAGTTATACTATTATTATTTTTATCGAGGATCACACATAATTCTACGTTTAGCCTTATAAAGGTATATACAATGGGAAAACTAAGTCTTTATGTTTGGTTCTCATTGAACTAATTAGTGTAGTTACCGAGTGTAATACACTAAAAAAATAAGTAAAATTTAACTGATTGTCGTTAAATTTAACAACAAGTATAAATAATAGCACGTAAGTAGTCTATTAGTAACGCTGATTTGTATTACAAAATACTATCTAGTTATAACCGGTTATCATTTGTACTATACCGCATACATGCATGACCTTACATTCTTATGTTGGTAAAACTCGGACTTACAATCTTAAACATCATAAGTATTTTTGTATCGTATTGAAAAATCATAAAATATTTATACTTGAAATTGAAAGTATGTAGAGCACTCAAATCTTTATACTGTTAAGGAAAAAATACAATGAAATATGTACTACTCTAGACACTTAATTTCAAATAAAGTAAATAAAAACTAATTTCTTTAACTACCAAAAAAACCGAATAATCTTACCACAAAAGACTCACCGACTATTTTCATCTTCTTAATTTTTATTATACATGTTCGATAATACGATGTCTCTATTTTGTAGGATCTTAAATAACACACGGAAAAACATCAACATAGACGATACTAAAACTCACATACTTTCTGCAAAAATCAAAGCGAATATCCTCTTTACTTTATTTATCTTTTATAAATCTTTTTTAATTAGGTATCGTTGTTATTAATGTAAAACTACATAATTATTTTAATTGAAATAGTTTTCACATAGTTTTAACTGCTACGACATTGATTCCTTTAAGGATGATCTTGTTTTCATTTTGAGATTATGCATACATCTTACACATACTCAAATCCATATCGAAAATAAAGCGAGGGGAGACTTAAAATACTAAAGCGTATCGTACTTGATGAATTCAATAATGAAATTGCAACTACAAATGATGATCAATGTCAACAAAAAAAACTTCTCTTACAATGTTTTACTATAAATGTACTAGAAATATAGAATACAATTTTCGGAAAAGTATAAAATAAGTCAAAACCATAATACTATTTTTCCCCCAAAAGGGCAAAAGACTAGACATGAATCACTAACTATAATTACAGTGCGCCAGTTAATTTTGTTAGTAATTTTTAGGATGTGATCTAAATACTTATCTTAGAGCATCCACAATAGTTGTGTTTACTTTTTGTTGTTAACTAGTGACACATCATCATTTAAAAAGCTATTAAATGACACATATGCATATTAAGTTAAACATCCATATTAGTTTTAACTTTAACAATGTTATCTATTTTAATTAAAAATTAAATATTCAAAATACAGTAGTTATCTGGGTTTTTTTTTCTAGCAACCATACATTACCGTCAAATTTCAGCGCCAAATTTGAGAAAATATCGAATTTTAGAAATAGGGAAATAAGTTATTTATTTTCAACATATCTTTATAAATAAAGAGCTGGGTAACAAATCATGGGTTAAATGATTCTGTGAATATTGCTACACTAGTTTAAATATATTGCTGATATACAGGTTAGTATTTGTATTTCTTTCAACATTTTGTTGTTTTTTGTAATTGATATGTTATCTGTTGAACCTAGTTCAATAATTGATTTTGATTATAACCTTGATTATGTTTTTAATGATTTTACAAATTTCGATGATATAATGCTTGTCTTGTCCAAAGAAAGAAAAATGTATATTTCAGGACTTCAGAGAGAAAGAGCATTCGATAACGAAGCCAACGGTTCAAGCGGAACCAAAATCGGGGCTAAAACGAAGAAGCTACAAGGTTTCGAAGTTTTACGAGACCAGAAGAAAGATGACCGATCGACTGTACAAAAACGACCGATCGTTTTTGTATAGAATTCTTCCAGTGAGTTCATCTAAAATACGACCGTTCGTTTCTCTGAAAACGACCGATCGTTTTCTGAGAAACGACCGATCGACTGTAGAAAACAACCGATCGTTTTATACAGATTTCGAAAACAGCTTTTCAGTTTATTCTGGAAAGCTGCTTAAACCACTGAATAAAAGCCTCAACCACTGCCAACGGTCATATACAGAAAAACAGACCTTGGTCCATATATAAACCACCCCAATCTTTCTCCAAAACCACAAATCTATACACACAACATCATCCTTCAACCTCTCTTAATAAAAACCCTAAAAATCACCATTTTGGTGAATATATTCGAGAAAGAGGAAAATTGAAGAAAAAGTCATACAAGCTCAATCATCATCAAAAACTCACAAATTAGCTTATTTAGAAGCAATTAGAATAGTGAGTGTAGTTACATTATTGTAACAAAATTTGTAACGAGTGTTTTATAAACTCTTTTGTGAGCGAGTGATCGGGTAGAGGCTTTGTAAGCAAGTGAAGCTTAAAAGCTCTATGTCTTTTCATTCGGGACACTCATAAAGTGAGGGGGAGATTAATCGGTTGATTAGCTCAATAGGATTGTAATATCCGTAAGAAGATTTTTTAGTGAAATACTCGGTAGTACCGAGGAGAGCACGTAGGTCGTTTGCCGAACCTCTATAAATCTTGGTGTCATCTTCTTTCCCTAAACTTTTACTTTCCGCAACTTTTTATTTGTTTATTTTCTTGCTTGCGTTTGATTGTTTAACGATTAAGTAACGCATAAGATTAGAATTGCAAAAGTAGAGTTATAAGTTGCACTTAGATTTTAATTAGGCGAAAAGCGCCAAAACCTTATTCACCACCTCCCCCTCTAAGGTTTAGCCACCCGGGCCAACATTATCAAACGATTTGGTGATATATTTTCAAATTGAAATTGAAAATGGATTTCTTTAATTGTAGTAAGTAGAGTAGGTTAGAGATAGAAAAGATATGCGTGAGAAATACGAGTGTGAGTCAGTTTTTTTTGCCATGTCATCAAGTAATAACATTTAAAAAGATTGTTATCTTTAACAATCTTTTTAAGTGTTATAAAATTAACACACACTTTAACACATCTAATGGAGATACAAAATCACATCTAATAGAGATACAAAATTGTATTGTTAGCTAATATTTATAGTTAACACAAATTTTAACATAGTTATTTGTACATGCTATTAGGTAGGAGGACTTATTTATAAACAGTTTTCAAAATGAGGTTGGATTTTTATACTACACTTTTTCTGAAAAAACGCACAAACCGTAAAAAAAATGTACGGTTTACAGTGTTTTTATGCAAACCGTAAAAAAAATCTACGGTTTGCAAAAATACATGCAAACCGTAAAAAAAATCTACGGTTTGCATGTATTTTTGCAAACCGTATATTTTAAGTCATTTAATGTACGGTTTCTATGAAATCTGTACAAACCGTACATTAAAAACAGTCTGAACCATTTTAAACCATTTTAAAAACAGTCTGAACCAAAAACAGTCTGAACTTTTTTAAGTCATTTTAAAAACAGTCTTAACCAAAAACAGTCTGAACTTTTTTATGTCATTTTAAAAACAGTCTGAACTTTTTAAAGTCATTTTAAAAACAGTCTGAACTATTTTAAGTCATTTTAAAAACAGTCTGAACCAAAAACAGTCTGAATTTTTTTAAGTCATTTTAAAAACAGTCTGAACCAAAAACAGTCTGAACTTTTTTATGTCATTTTAAAAACAGTCTGAACTTTTTAAAGTCATTTTAAAAACAGTCTGAACTATTTTAAAAATAGTCTGAACTATTTTAAAAATAAGGCATTTACTTTTTTTATTTGAAAAAAACAAAATGCCTTATTTGAAAAAAATATCAACTTACATAAAAATGTATAAGTTGATATTTTTTTAAGTGTATAAGTTGATATTTTTTTAAGTGTATAAGTTGATATTTTTTTCAAGTAAGGCATTTTGTTTTTTTCAAATAAAAAAAGTAAATGCCTTATTTTTAAAATAGTTCAGACTATTTTTAAAATAGTTCAGACTGTTTTTAAAATGACTTTAAAAAGTTCAGACTGTTTTTAAAATTACATAAAAAAGTTCAGACTGTTTTTGGTTCAGACTGTTTTTAAAATGACTTAAAAAAGTTCAGACTGTTTTTGGTTCAGACTGTTTTTGGTTCAGACTGTTTTTAAAATGACTTAAAATAGTTCAGACTGTTTTTAAAATGACTTTAAAAAGTTCAGACTGTTTTTAAAATTACATAAAAAAGTTCAGACTGTTTTTGGTTAAGACTGTTTTTAAAATGACTTAAAAAAGTTCAGACTGTTTTTGGTTCAGACTGTTTTTAAAATGACTTAAAATGGTTCAGACTGTTTTTAATGTACGGTTTGTACAGATTTCATAGAAACCGTACATTAAATGACTTAAATTTTACGGTTTGCATGTATTTTTGCAAACCGTAGATTTTTTTTACGGTTTGCATAAAAACACTGTAAACCGTAGATTTTTTTTACGGTTTGTGCGTTTTTTCAGAAAAAGTGTAAAAATCCAAACTCCTTCAGAATATGTGATGAAATTGGATAAATTACTAAGTTGACTCTCTCTTTCATATCTCTCTCTCTCTCCTCGAATTTGTTTTCCAGGGTTCGATTTTTTTGGGTAATTTCTCACTCATCTTATTTTTATCACCACACAATTTAGGATTTGAAAAGTTTTAGTTGAAATTAAAATTATATTTTTTTTGGTACATGAAATTACAATTATAAGTTCGTATGTAATTGTAACGAACAATTTAAGAAATAAAGAAAATAGGATTTGGTTGATTGATTTACTGTTACTTTATTTCAGTAAGGATACATATATTTTATTTCTATTTAGTTTTCAGTATTTGTAAAACTGAATTCTTGGGAGGGATTTATTGTTTCATGGGTTTAATCAGAAAAAAAAGTGTTTTTTATAGAAAATAATTAGCTTTGTAAGTGAATTGAAATTAGCTCTTTATGTTTGAACAGGTCAAAGAAAGACGAACGCTGTGTTAATTTAATGCGTTTTTGGTTGGTTTTATCTTTTTGATTTTTCAAGAAAAATAGTAGCCCGTGTAACGGTGTAAGATTTCAGATGATGACTGATTTCAGATGTGAATTCTTTTGTAGTTTTTAATAATTTGGGAAGTTCTCTTGAAAGTATTCTTTTAGTGCTAATTTGTTTCAGCAAAGATACAGTTTCTTTTTTCTTTCTAGGTTTTAGTATTTGTACAACTGAATTCTTATGGAGGAATTTATTGTTTCATGGGTTTAATTAGAAAAAAAAATGTTAAATTTAGTTTGGTAAGTGATTGAAATTAGCTATTTATCTTAGACCAGGTCAGTGCTATTTATCTTGGCTGATCTTTGCAAATAACAAATGAAAGAAAGATGAAAACTAAGTTCTTTCGACTTGTTTTTGGCTGGTTTTAAGTTTTGGTTTTTCAAGAAAAGAGTGGCCCAAGTAAGATTTCAGATTATGACTGATTTCAGATGGAAATTCTTTTGTAGTTTTTAATAATTGGGAAATTCTCTTGAAAGTATTCTTTTAGTGCTGATTTGTTTATTCTTGGATGAGGAATTTTTCATTATGTTTTAACTCTGTGCTTGAGTTCTGATTTTGTTATTGAAATGTAAATTGTGTTCTTAGTGGTTAATTTGTGTATGAAACCATTATATGGTATTATAAATGGTTGGTTCTTAAATCCTCATTTCCAGAAATTTTGTGTTTTAGGCCTAAACTTCTGATTTAATGTACTGTGGTTGTGAACACTCGTAAGTTGTCAATTACGTAAGTGAACTAACTATATAGAGTTTTTAGACTAAAGAGGAATATGGTAATACTCAAGTTTCCGTATTAGTTTATATAGTTATGTGTCTATGAGTTTATGCTCTATTAGCAGCTCCTGTTCGCAACTTGAAAAAATAACTTGAGTATATGATAGTAATCTCTCTCCAAGTAATTTGGTAACAGACATAGATGTTAATGAATTGTAATTACCTTTAAATAGGTTTGCACATTAACTTGAGGAACAACTCAAGTTGATTTTACATTAGGAGTAAATATTGTTACCGGGTGATCCTTAATGCCTTCTGCAGTCTCGCCTCAGTGGCAGGAAAAAGCTAGTGGATTCTTTTCATCTTCAGGTAATTTGGTTCCAATTTTTTCAACTTATCGTTCCCTTTAAAATGGGGGTGCTGGAATTCCCAAAAAAAAATTAGGTGGGGAGGCTAAAACCATTATTTATATAAATTTATATGTAAAATATACACCAACTCCTAGGGTTTTTCATAATATGGGTGTGGTTGTAGCCCCCTCCTAGCTCCTCCCCTGCCTTCATAACCCACAAAAAAAGACCCTGGGGTGGGTTATATATAGAGGGAACATAGTTTGGATTTGGAAATCACAAACAGAAGTAAAAAACCACTGGGAAGGAAAGCTACAGTTACTAATTCTACTGTAAGATAAGTAAAGATAAAGAAATTAGCTCTTTCACATTCATAACCTGCAAAAAAAAAAGACTCTAGGATGGGTTCTAAATTGGAGCAAGTAATACGTGCCCCCAAGTTTTCTTAGTTTGCACTGATCTCCCTTGATTTTCATTTTCTTAAAATTAGCTCTAAATCTCTTTGGTGTCATTACAAACTGTGTTTTGGTTCTCATTTTTTATTTTGTTATTCTGTTCTCAAATATAGGGGTGAAGATTAAAGAGGCTGGGCAATCAGCTGGGACATTTGTTGGAGAGGTTGCGAAGGATGCTAAAGGTAATGTTGTTGACGTGGCAGAAAAAGTGGGGTCGATGGTGAAAAGCCGATGGTCTTTTCTTCAACAACCGGCTACGAGACAAGCAATGCAAGAACGTTTAATATCTGCGGCTGCTACTACTGGCATGTTTGTCAGAAAAGGTTACTCAGAAACAAAGGATAAAGTTGTTGTTGGGAAAACAAAGGTTGAAGAGGTGAACACCGTAACTTGCACTTTGTTGTTACAGTTTTTATTTTCATAAACGATGGCTCATTTTATTCTATCTGTTCCAAGTCATAAACTGAAAATTCATCATGTAGAAAAATATGTTAGCAATAATTGCGAAAGGCATGGCTGGGCTAGTATTTTTCGCAAATGGGTTCAGTTCCAAGTCATAACAAATTAAATAAACAGAGCCAAACATGACCTTTAGCTAATAGTCCTACAAGGTTGAAAGTATTTAATTTTCTCCAGTTAGACAGTGTTACTTAAATTACCGCCTCTGGCCACGTGCCGACAGATGTTTGGTCTCTCTCACATCTGACTATCAATAGATCCTCAACCGTAGTCCCTTATCACTATAAATAAAGTTGAAGAGATACGAAATACTAATAGTATGTTGGTTGCAGATATGTATATTTACCTAATTAAGAGAGTGTTTATATCAAACACTAGTCTTTTTTTCTGATTAAACAACAAGGACAGGTTGGGTCATGGACGACCACCCATGTGCGACCTTTATATTGACTCGGTAAACCAACAGGCTACACTTACCATTGAAGCTTAGCTTAAGATATTTTGATTGGCTGTGATAGTATTAGTATTTTATGATTTTGAATATTGTTTCCTGATATCTTCTTCTTGCCACCGTCCTTTTATTTCCTTTCTTTCTGTAAATGGAAAATTTTATAAATCTATTTTTTCTTAATTTCAACTTTCTATTCGTTTTTTTATTGCGTCGTAACTGGACCACAGACTTGTATGATTCCAGCTTTTAGTTTTGCAAAACATTACTGTAAAGTTCTCGAATTATCTTATTCAGGGTAGGCAGTCATACATGTTTCCTCACCAAAGAACTTTACGGGGTGAGATATTAGCTCATCTTAAGAAATTGATTCTTCTGCATTATTATGTGAAGTTGTAAACTATAAATGTGCTGATAAAAACTTGACAAGTCAACTATATTGGACAAGGAAAGCACTGCACTTTGTGTATTATTATTAATTAATTGATGAAGCAATCGCTATATAATATGCTTATTTGCACATTTACCTGAATCTGAAGATTGATAAGGCATCTTAATTCTTAGACGTCAAACTATTATGGCATTTACAATTTATGGATGACTGGGCACCAAAATATAGTTGTTACTATGAAGAAAAGTATGTATACCATTTATTATATTGTTTGGCTGGAACTCCGCCCCCGAAACAAATAAGAAATTGAATGGAAAAGAAATAAAACAGAAGAAGATTCACCTCCCCATTGTTATTTATAGAGATATGTTGCATTCGTTGCAGAGTTGTACCCTAAGGGAGGACTTACCATGTTATCCCTCTACGTTTTGGTTTAGGTAGCCAAGAAAACTGCACAGAAAAGTAAGACCATCATTACTGACTTTGAGCGATGGCAGAAGGTACTCTATTTGTTTTGTTTCCCTTTGTGGTGCTATTTTACTCTGTGCCATTGTGGTTGTAGTTAGTTTTAATTTTGTGATCTTTCCTTTTCTGGTTTTGCAGGGAGTCGCAAGTACCGATGGTGAGTTCTTAATAACCCCCTAGTTTATATAATGATTCTTTATATACATATACATATACATATACATATACATGTACATGTACATGCATAACTTAAGATTACATGGCACCCTTGTAAGTTCTGAAGGTTATATTTGATCTTTTCATATGAATTACATATTGGAAGAGAAGAAAGTCAAAATTAGTACACTATACTGAAGGTTCTCCTTCTTCATCATTTTTATTTGTCTTTGGCATTTGATAAAATAAAAAAAATTGCTTCAAATTCTTGTTTACAAACTAAAACTGGAAAGACATGCCCCAATTAAGCAGCTTGTTTAAAAAACCAAATAGCCTGTTTTCACTGTTTTAACTAGAGAAAACATAGAATTTCTACTTTACCAGTTAACTCTAGGCCGCAAGGTTGTCATACTTATCTTCTAGTCACACTCATCTTATTTATGTTCTGTAATGTTGCTAGCTAGGGTGTAGAAGTTTAATTTCGTATTAATTTAATTTCTATACGGTGAAGTGTGTAGTCATCTTGCTGTGCTTACCACTTTACCAGTGCATTAGGAGGATTTAATTGCAAATATTATTTTACTACATGATGATATACAACTTTGTTTGTAAAAATACAAGTGTGATATAGCAATGCTTCCAGTTTGGTATATTCTGGCGGCTTCTAATATTTTTTTTGCCTTACAGTATTTGGAGTTCCTATTGAGTTGACAGTGCAACGGCAAGATTCAAGCAGGCCAATTCCCCATATCTTGGTCACATGTGCAGACTATCTCATTTTATCAGGTCTTGCATTTGTTACATTGCATACCTCTATTATATTATAGTTTTCAAGTTCTTGTAATAAGTAATAACCATTATTAATCCAGGAGTTGGCTCCCCGGACCTTTTCAAGGCTGAAGGAAACAACAAGGTCATTCAGCAGTTGATTGCATTATACAACCAAGGTATTCAAATATGTGATGTTGTAGATGTGCAAGTCTTTGCCATCTTGTTTATGGCTTTGCCTTAACACTTTTCCATTCTTTGGCCTTTTTACAGACACAAATGCATCATTACCCGAAGGGGTAAATGCTGTTGATGTTGCTGCTCTCATAAAGTGTTACCTTGCAAGTCTTCCTGAGCCACTAACCACTTTCCAACTTTATAGTGAAATTAGAAACTGTCGTTCAAGTATACATGTACTGAGGAATAAACTAAAGAAGCTCCCTAATGTTAACTATATGACACTAGAATTTGTTACTGCTCTACTGCTCCGTGTCAGTCAGAAGTCGCTTCTTAACAAGGCAACTCTCTCTCTCTCTCTCTCTCTATAAATATATATATAGATAGATAGATAGATAGATAAACCCACGAGCGCTAGCCTAGTGGACTAGAACCCATACTCTCAAGATGAAGGTGCAGGGTTCGAGTCTTCGAAAGGAAGAAGGTTTGATGCCTTTGATCATCTTTAATAAGATTTAATATATAACGGAACAAATATTTTCCACCTTGTACATGACAGAAATAATTTTTAGATTGACAACCGAATCTGAAGAAACATCATACATTAGTGTACAAAATACAAAACCCTGATAGAATAATAATATAGAAAACATTTGATTTTTGTTAATGATTAGTACTATCCGATTTTTCGATTCGCTACTAAGGAGATGAAATCGTATAAAAATGTAATAATTACTAATTATATATGGTTAGATGCACTAAATCATAATTTGACAATACTTTAATGTACCGTGTACAAAACTGTAATTAACCCTATATTTTTTTATCATTATATTGATGTTTATGTATCCGCTTCTGCTTTTTTAAGGCTTTTCTGACATGTGGTTATGATAAATGCAGATGGATTCACAAAGTCTTTCTATAGAAATGGCCCCAATAATTATGTGGCAGCAGGGAAGGAGACCAGAATATTGTAGACAGTTATGGAATCAGCAAACCAAATCTCTTTCCAAGAAAAATCAGGAGCCTTCCATGAATCTGGATGCTTGGGACTTGCTTGATGGTTAGTTACTTGACTTGATGGTGTTTTCCTATTCTCATCAATTTATAGAACTGTCTTTACAAATTTAAGTGTATATGGCTCTATATGAGAGAGTTGTACCTTAGTATGATTTTATAAAATTGCACTATAGTGCTAAAAAACTTTCAAATTGATGTTAAACATGCTCAAGTTATATAATCGACAGCAGATGGAAAGGGGACTTATTCAAAATGTATTCCCACACGTGGTTAGATTAATTAGCAATCTAAAAAGATGGTTAACTTGTAAGACAAACCTCAATAGCAAAGGGAACTTCGAGAGGAACACTTTGTTTTCTCTTTTATTTATTTGGTTCTTTGTTACTATTTTCTTGGGGGGTTTCCCGATTACGCATTTGCAGAAGACGCTGAAGGTGTAGATGCATCAACTCCCATTTCTTTGGATGACGAATTGCCAACAGATTTTGGCGCAATAGAGGTCATTCAGTGCCTGATCGAACATCACAATGCAATCTTTACAGATGCCAACGAGACTGTCTGGAGATGAAATTTTCTTTTCTTTTTATCATCATTAATCCAAATGAAGTGCGCAGTGAATAAATTTGTCGACGACAAATGTGATCATGTGAAATGTTTTTATGATAGGTGGTGTGTAAATATTTAGTCAGGGTGTAGTTTAAATTTGCATCTAGAGAAGTACAGAATTGTTTGCTCTTCTCTGGCTTGGTTACCTATTATCCGAGAAATATTCAGTGTATATTTATTGGTCTGGTTGTTACTTTGGTTTGTTATTATAAATTACATTGTTGGTATGAAATGTAATTTGGTTTTCAATCTAGCTGTTTGCAATTGCCTGTAAAGGCGCCAGGCTATCGATCAAGCTACCTGCGAGTTAACAAAATAGAGTCTGTAAAAATAGCCATAGGAGCAGATTAAAAGTCCATCTTTCGAACTATGCTTATTGTGAACGATAATTAATCTCAATCTACGTTTTTGCTTTATCTCATCTTTTTCCTTGATTTTTGCAAATTTGTTGAAGTTATTTTGTGAACTCTGGCTGTACGTGGACCCCGGCAATGAGGGGGAATCAAGAGGCTTAATTTTTTTATAATCTATCAAGAGGCTTAATTAATGTATAGTATTCCGTATCTATTTGGGAGTCTTTGTCAATTGTCACCCAAAATCCCATTTTCATTTCTTTGAACTTTATATCCACTTTTTGTTGTTTTCTTCTTTGGTGAGAGAATAATACTGCATTAAGAACACAAAATTAAGTAAACGAAAACAAGTCTTGTTGATTATTACTAAATGCTAAAACTATTTGTCTAACATCACAATTATTAATGGCATTGTTCACTAAAAAACCAAATATTCGATTGGAACTGAAATATATATCTAATTATAACTAGTATATTAAAAAATGTGTTACGTAATTCTTTATTCCCGATATAGTGGTGAATGAAAAAAAGTTGCATACGCCATTTTGTTACGTTGTTGTCTGTTGGTAAAATGTGCGCTTTTCGCATTAATATCACGCTTCTTATGCTTTTTATTCTAAAATGCTTGCTTCTCGAGACTAATATTGTAGTTTATTTTTATTAATTATTTTACAAAGAACTACAAAAATGACTTCGTTTTAGGATTGGTAATTTTATGAAAAACATACATTCAAACTGGAAAAAAAAATACGTTTGTCTAATGTTCCGAATGCTGTTACGCGTTTCAGTTATAACCGAGATTCTGTTTCAGTTATAACTGAAGAGTTCTGACAGAATAGTAAATAACACACGACGTTTAATTATAAAGTTTGATGTGCTCACCACATCTACGACTTTGAGACACTCACCCAATATTTATTGATATTATCAAACTTACAATAATAGACTCAAGTCTTACAATACTCAATGACTCGCTCACTGGTATTTGTCTATCAAACTATTGCTCCTGCATAACAACTCTCAATATCGAATGACAGCCCGTCACGAATTTATCTCAAATAATAATATTTTCTCTCTAATATTTTGTAGGTCTCTCTATATCTAACTGACTTTATTTATAGCCTTACAAAAATCCTAATCTTGATCAAATATGAATTATTTTCTTTTTCTCTCTTTTCTTCTTTGATTAGGATTTTTATTTTCTCTTCAAGTTTTCTAATCCAACAATAAAACCTCTTTATTCTCTCCAATATAATCTTATGAGATTACACGAAATTTTGTCGAGTTGCTGCTCACGTTTGTGGACCTTCTAGAAAATCTTTGACTTGATCGGCAAGTAATTTTTCCGCCAGTTTCAGTTATAACTTCAACTTATATTTAACCACAAATTAACAAACGTGTTACGCATTAACCGTTAACATAAGAGTTCAATATAAATTAATTCAATCTAATTTTGACAATATAGTGACAAGACAAATACGGTACAAATAGACTTGTATTTTATACCTAACACAAACAAATGCCATTACTTTTGGTAATGAGCCTTAAATCGCTTTGTATCATGTTAACGACAAAATTGGTCATTTTAAGTGAGAAGTATAAAAGTTGAAATTTGTATGATTTTTTGCTATGATAAAATATTTTCAACATTATTTCTATAGAATAAAATGATGTTTAACAATTCGTTTTGACTCCGAGTTTACTAAGATTTTTTTTAATTTAATTTAACGCATAACGTGATTCAATGTTAGTCTCTTTGACGTAAATGATAACTTTGAAGTATAATTCGTGTTTTATTTTGGTCTTAACTCCACGGCTTGAACTGATTCTATATTTGCAAAAGTATACTGTACAACATATTTGATTACTTTTACGTTTCTAACACGAGTTATTTCGTTAACTATTATATTACATATTAATAAACTTGAGAAATAGCTAAACCAAAAAAAAGAGTTTCTTAAACAGACTAATGGATTAAAAGTTGCTTATTTTGATCAATATGGTGCTGTTTGCAGAAGTTAGAAAGTTTACTGGGGTAAATTAAAAAACTGTATAGTTTGTGGGGCTATTTGCAAATCACCCATTCAGTTGGGAGTTTGAAGTGTGCCGTTTGTGCTTAGGTATGTAAATGAAACGAAACGAGACGACATGACTCTGTTCATATTCAATTCATATTCATTTAAATACGAACGAACGTTTAACGAACATGAACCGAAAGTTTGACGAGAACACGAGTTTTCCGTGAACGTTTCTTTTCATTAATTCAAAACATTTAATAATTAAAAAATAGTATTTTTTTCTTTCCTTTTAGAATATATTATAAATTTATCATTTATTATTATATTGTTTACTATGATAAAGTTGTTTACAAATAAATAAAACGTTAGTTAATTTATTTATTTGACGTTATAACATATTTTCTTCGTTTTAAGTTTATATATTCTATTAATGTATAAATTATTTTTTGCATACGTATAGTTAATTACTTTAACGAGTCGAGCACATAACAATAAAACCGGTGACTGTATTTATAGTATGTGGATACAAATTACTTTAATAATTTTGAAGTAATACAAACATATCATTGATAATAATTAATATTATTGTAGTATAAACAAATTTACTAATTTGTAGTGATACTAGCTAATTTTTATTACATCATCAATAGAATTATTTTTTTTATTTTATAAAACTTAATATATAGTTACACGAACACGAGTTTAGACGAAATGAACAGAGTCGTGTTCATGTTCAGTTCAATTAATAAACGAACGCTATATTCTTGTTCATTATCATGTTCGTTTATAAATGAACCAACATAAACCGAAAATTAGCCGAGCCGAACACGAACGATGCACAAACGGCTCGTCTCATTTACAGCCCAACGCGGGCTCTTATTTTCTGTTATTTCCTTTTGGGTTTTTGTTCTAAATAATAGATCAATAATAATATATAATAAGACGTTTGCACATTTCATATTATATGTATATTACGGTTTTTTAAGTTTAATATAATGTAAAATACTTATGTTAAGTTATTTGTGACAATAACTTAAATTTTTCGTTACTAACAGTCTAACACGTGTTATAACTCATACACATGGCCACATATTGCAACTCAATACTGATATTGACACGCATGGTTTAAGCTTCGCATGAAACATTTTGTGTCTATACTATCATTATTTGGATCCAACTGCATGGTTACACATTCTTATATACATGTATTTATTTTTTAAGAATTTTAAAACTAAAATTTTGTATATTACACGTTTTGTTTATATTAATGTGGTACATGTATCTTATATTGTATTATGTTTATAAATTTTCATTTTTTTTTAAAAAATACATCTTTTATATGTAACCTCCACTTAATAATAAACTTCTTATAGTAATATTTTATCGTGGTTCCGACGTTATTAATAAACTTGAGAAATAGATAAACCCAAAAAAAGAGTTTCTTAAACAGACTAATGGATCAAAAGTTGCAGCATTTTGATCAATATGATGCTCTTTGCAAAAGTTAGAAAGTTTAAAGTGGTCAATAGAAAAAATGCATAGTTTGTGAGGCTATTTGCAAATCACCCATTCAGTTGGGAGTATGAACTTTGAAGTGTGTGCTCTTATTTTGTATTATTTCCTTTTGAGTTCTGAATAAATCAGTACACAGTATAGTAGGGATGATAATAAAGCGAGACAGAGGTCAATTTCGTTTTCGGTTCGTTTAGTTTTTGAGTTTTTTGTTATCGTTTTATTTCGTTTAGTAATGAACGAAAAGAAAACGAGATTTTAACGAAACGAACACGAAATACAACCATAACAATAGTAGTTTGTAAGTAACTTAACGGGTCTAAATTACTGTATTTATATATATATATATATTATATTAGATAAAAATGAAATTTAACGAAATAAACCTAATTATTATCATTTTGTTTAATATTAAATGAAATGTATGTTTTATTCCATTTAGTAAAGATACTGGCCATTAACAAAATCAATAATATATTTTTGTACTAAATTTTTCGTTAAGAGTAACTAATATTAGTAACCAATAATAATAATAAGGTAAGACGTTCGTACAAAAATGGTAATTTGATCGATCAAATAATAGTCAGTCACTCTCCAGCAATGGCCGTCCACAAACATATCCTCCTCTCAATTATTCTCCTCTTCATTTTACCCTCTCAGGTACTTTTAATATTTAATTATATACTATTTGTTATCCTGATTGATTAGCTGATTATTCTTTGTCTTTTCAGTTTACTACTTGGGCCTAATTTTGCACCAACTTTTAATCTCGACTTATTTATTTGTTTGGTTTGTTAGTTTAAAAGCAGATATTTAATGTTTTTTTTTTAGTAAATGCTAGACTTTATGGGGAGTGAAGATTTTTTTTTACCTTTTTGCTTGTTTTCAGATATAGGAGAAATTAGATTTATGGATAGATAAAGATTTTCTATCTTTATTTTGTTAGAAATTGGATTTAAGGGTAGATAAAGATTCTACCTTTACTTTGCTAGATATTAGATTAAAAGGTAGATAACGATTTTACCTTTATTTTGCTAGCAATTAGATTTCAGGGTAGATAAAGATTATACCTTTATTTTGCTAGAAATTATATTTATGGGTAGATAACGATTATGCATAGATTTTTGTAGATGGGCTGAATATTTTATAAAATTATTTTGCCATTTTTTTTCCTTGTTCTATTGTTTTTCTAGCATGTGTGACTGATTTGGTCCGGATCAGTTTAATCTTGACTATAAACTGCTTAGTTTCGGATCCGAGAACACAACAATTCAAGAATTCTCGATTGTTTTGCTTTTAGATTCACCATTGTGAATCGGAATCTGAGTTGTTATAAGTGATCTGGTAAATCTGAACTGGATCCGATCCGACATGACTGTAACACTAACTTTTACTTTGTAGTTCAGATGGCTTGAAGTTTTGAGCTTTGAAGTGTAGAGTATAATTTTTGTCTGTATATTGTGATCATCTATTATTATAACTTTAAGCATTGTTTTTTTTCTTTAATACAAAAAAGAATCACAATAATTGGATGAATATAGTAAAAATGAACCAGATTGGATTGTCCGATCTCTCCAATTGAAGTATGACTTAATCAGTATGGGTTGCTTTAGATTAGAATGGTAATAGCATCAAACTGGATTGAATCTGGATTGTGAGAACCTTTAGAGCACATTTTGGTTTTATGAAAAGACTCCTACTTTATGTTATAAACTTTGGCGGTAGATTTCATGTTCCCATTGTTTTCTATAATTTCTCGGTTAAAGTATCAGTTATGACACAGGTGAATAATTTTTATCTTTTATTACTCTACTGATTATGAGGAACTCTGATGGTTTCTTATCTTGTTCTCTATGTTTCTGTATTGCCTATCTAATCAGGGGTTAGGGCATGAGAGTGGGAGTTTTCCTATAGTTATAAGTACATGGCCTTTTGTAGATGCTGTTAGAGCGGCTTGGAAGGCTGTAGAAGGTGGCCTTTCGGCTGTTGACGCAGTTGTAGAAGGTTGTTCTGCTTGCGAGGAATTAAAATGTGATGGTACAGGTCAGTATAGTCTCTGTAACAATTTGAGTATTATGTTGGTTTTGATTTTGTTGGTATTTGTTATAAAAAAGAAATGGTGTGCACTCGTGATTTATTCAAATATTATATATCACTTCTTATATGATGCGACATTCCTGGACTATGAATATTTGTGTTAAGTAGGGAAACTAGGTGTTCTATAAAAAGGGGCATACAGCATACCAGGCCGTTGTCGTCACTTGAAGATGTTTTACTTTTACAGCTGACTGTGTGATATTCTGGGTTTTTCTTTCTTTTTGGAAATGTCAAGGTGTTTGTCGAGATTATATTGGAATAACATCCTTTCTCGAATCTATTCGAGTCATCTACCTGAATTTCATAACTTTTTAGGTGCACTTTTTTGTCATTTCTTTCGCTAATAAGTTACTAGTGCTAGTATAGCAAATTGTTCAGGGAAGTGGGTTTGGCTTTTGTAAGGGTGTTATTTGACGTCGAAAATGATTTACTGTCAGAAAAATAAATGGTTCATCTTGTAGTTTGAAATCTTGTGCCATTTTTGTGAAACACTTAATTCCAAATATTGGTAAGCAACATTAAGGATCTGATTATTGCTTTTTGTATAGTTGGACCTGGGGGAAGTCCAGATGAAAATGGCGAAACTACACTTGATGCTCTGATCATGAACGGGGTAATCACCGTTCAATTAAGTACATATATCATTTGTTGACGTTTTGAGATTTTCGTGCTCCGGTTAGAAACTCTTATATATGCTCTCCATATTGGTTTGCTTGGGTACAACTTTTAAGTATAATAAGCTGGTGTTTTTGAAGTTGAGATGAATTGATTGGTTCAGGGGGTGAAGTACAACAATAGTCCCCATTCTTTGGATCAAATTCTGATTTGAGTCCTAAAGTTTCAATTGTAACATTAATGGTCCCCATACTCTAGGTTGAAATTCTGTCTGGTCCCATAGTTTTAATTGGAACACTCTCGATCCCCATAGTTTGAGTAAGTTATACTGCTAGTAGCTTCCAAAGAAGGGACCACCTGTGTAACTCACTGTGAGGACTGTTTAACCCTGTTCAAAGTACGGGGACATACAGTGTTGCAGCTGAAACTGGGGATCAAATAACAATTCTTCTATGAGTACGATGGCTTTCTCTGTAATTCACCTTTCATCCCAAATAACTAAAAAACATTAGCTGACTAACAAATGAATTGCTGTTTATCAGAAGAAAACAAATAAACTGCTTCAGGTTTTATTGTTTCTAGTACGTAGATGTTGTGTTGCAACTTGATTAGTTAAAACATGTCTTGTAATTTGCAAGGGAATTAATAGGCTACAATGGAAGTTGGAGCTGTTGCTGCAATGAGATACGTAAAAGACGGTATAAGAGCTGCAAGATTAGTAATGGACCATACAGAGCACACTATGCTAGTCGGAGAACAAGCCTCAATATTCGCTATTTCAATGGGCCTTTCCGGGCCCACAAACCTTAGCTCCATAGAGTCTCTCGAGAAGTGGGCTAAATGGATGGGAATCGGGTGTGCCCCTAACTTTAGGAAAAATGTTTTACCAGTTAATGGTTGTGGTCCTTATCATTCCAAGGTCTCGAACAAGTATTTTATTAAGGATTCGGTTGAGACAGTCGCAAGGGCATCTTCTCATATTGGTATACATAACCATGACACCATATCGATGGCTGTGGTTGATAAAGTAAGTCAAATTTGCGAATGGATTATACATTATTATTGTTGGTCATGCTTTTTTATGTTGAAAATATCTTAAATCAATTTTTTCCCTCTTATTAGATGGGAAATATTGCTGTAGGTACATCAACTAATGGCGCCACTTTTAAGATCCCCGGGAGGTAATGATAAGAGTTTTTAAATTAACTTTAGAATTGGATAACTGATTTTGGGATTATTTTTTTCCTGGTAAATCCGTAGCATTGAAACTCCATATTTCCGCCTAAAAACATTTTTTGTTGCTTGCATTTCTTCAGTTTATATTTTGGGTGCGTGCCATCTTTTAAGGACACAAAAAGAGTCTTAGAAGTGTTTCAACAAGGAATTACATCAAATGATTATTGGGGTTCAGTTGTCAGTTGTGCATCTTTATACACTTAACTTTTTTCTTTTTCTTTTATTTTTTTAGCTAACAAGCTCATTATTATTAAAGAACAACGAGCGAACATACAGAGTTTCAGTGCCCTTGGAACAGGCTCCAAAGGGCTAAGCAAAATGAAATAATACAAGCCCCAAAGGGCGCCCATAAGTACACCAAATCCATAGATAAGCCCGTCGATTCATCACACCCTAGACAGACGGTATAGCTACACCAAAAAGACGTAAAATGAAAAACCATCAGAAGCACTAAAATATTGTCGGGCACGCCAAGAGTAGCAAGGATGATAGTCGCAAAAGTAAGGCACCGTATGGACCACAACGGACATAAGGAGGCCATAAGGAACACAAAAAAACTAGCTCAAAGAAGCGCCATCGGGGTGCCAACACACAAATAAACCCGATCTAAACAGGCTAGTCAGACGTAAGAACCTAAAGGCAACAACCTAGCGCTCGAAGCAGTCTAACCTAGCCACTCAATCACATACCAACAATCCTAACAAAGACTCAAAAGAGTACTCAGCAAAAGCACAATCAAGACAAGTCCCGTCAGTACTCCTAAATCTATAGTCGGGACAATATCACGTAACATAAAACATCAATAAAGGTACAACTAAAACCATCTGACGGATCCAACCCAAGAATAAACGGCTCTGCTCGGTATATGCAAAATATACAAACTCACATCAAGGCATATGAGATAAGTACATACCGGTCAAGAAGTAAAGAGAGACGAAGGAGTCCGAAGAGTAATAAGACCCAATCTGGCGCTGTAGTTGCGATCGATGTGCCAACACATTCGCTAATCCGATCTAATCAGACCTACTAGGTCTACAAACCCCGAGACTACGTATGTCCGTCCGTCCAACTATTTCTTACACACATACCCCAACCCTAGCCAAGATCCCGCTTGTAAAAAAAACTACCACCAATTAAGGCACAATTGACACTCAATAGGATCCAAAAGGAGGGAGTCAATCGGAGCGGAGAAGGTGGAAGGAGCGTACACGGTTAAGAACATGATGAAAAAGGGTAAAGAAGAGTGTAGAGATGAGAGGAGATAAACAGATCTAGCCGTAGATGGGAAAGAAGAGGGGAGGCGGAGAATAGGAAAGGATAGGAGGACAGGGGCTGAGCTGAAGAGAGAAAGAGGAGACGGAGACTGAAGAAAAGGCGGCCCGGTGGTAGGAGGGCCGCCGCCGCCTCTCCCCCTGCCCCAGGCAAGCGGCGGCTGGTAAAGGTTTAGGATTGGGTCACTTTTTTCTTTTACTTAAGATCCCATTACATACCATTCATATACTTGCCTATTGTAGTTCCGCGTAGTAGTGCACTGTGCACGTACTTGTATTGTGTAATAAACTTATTAGTTGTAGCGTGATATAGGGTTGGTGATGGACCCATAGCAGGATCTTCTTCGTATGCTGACAATGATGTTGGAGCTTGTGGTGCAACTGGTGATGGTGATATCATGATGCGTTTCCTCCCATGGTACTTACATATAAACATTAAAATAATCCATATGTCGTATTTAGATATGGGCGTAGATACAAATGTGCTTCTTATTTGACCTTTTATTTTTTGAAAATTTCACCATCCGCAAAATTTGGGTTAATACCCAATTAGTACCCGGGGGTATCATAAACTACCGATTAAGCCCGTGTACTATTGACATTCCCAATTTAGGACGTGAACATTAACAATTGACCCAATTTAGACAAACTCCGTCCAAATTGATGATATCATCTCTTTTTAATGTAATTTTTACGTTTTTACCCCCCTATATAGCAAATTAATTACATATGTGCCATTACTGCATGTCATAGATGAAACATTTAACAATGTGTAATAAATATAATGAATTTGAAAAAAAAAATCAGATGAAATGGAAAATGAAGTATAAGAATATAATTTTACAGTATTTATTCAATTTATACATATATATACTAATTGAGTATTATATTATACTAAGCAATTAATACTAATCGGTACAAAATTTCACTAATCCTATCTCAGAAATATTCGATGATTCTGGAACACCCTGCCCATGTGGTTAGCATCTGTGTTTTATATTATATCTACCAGACCAACACTTTTAACTTCAAAATAAAAATGTTACGCACTTTAACTTCTTATTAACATAGTTGAATGGCGAAAGTAACTGACCTTCACACACCATGAATGCATGATGACATGCATGTCACACTCACGTGTGTGTGTGTTTATATACATATTATATGTATTATTTGTCGGAGTAAAAAAATTGGATCGGTTTTGCAGTTATCAAGTTGTTGAGAGCATGAGACTGGGGATGAAACCGGAGTTTGCTGCCAAGGACGCAATATCCAGGATTGCGAGAAAATACCCTAATTTTGTTGGAGCTGTTTTTGCAATAAACAAAATCGGGATTCATGCAGGTGCTTGTCATGGGTGGACATTTCAGTACTCCGTGAGAAGCCCAGAAATGAATGATGTAAAAGTTTTTACTGTAAGCCCCTAAGATTTCACTCTTTCTTGGCATTTGGCAATGCCACTGTGTGAACTCACCTTGTAATTTGAATTTCATTTGCAGAGATGTTCTTATGTTACCGTCTTCTATTAAAACCCTTTTCTGTTCTCTTTATTGGGATTTTACTTTTTGGCTTATGATACGAAGGTAATTAACTCGTCTTGTTCAAGCTTTTAAGAAATAGTATTGGGGGATGGTTTGTATGGCGGACCCTTATTGAAATAATTAAAAATTATGGGCAAAAAACACAAAACTCTTATTCTTTCTTCCATTTAGTTCAATCCAGATACTGTCAAATTGCTTCGGCAGATAAATAACTAAAAACCAATTAACTATCGGATCGCGATCCGCCAAGAAGAAACCATGAAAGAGTGGTGGTGGTGTATGTCGATGATGGGTCGCCGACGTGCGAGGGGGTGGTTGGTTGAGGAGACGAGAGAGTGGTTGGTTGAGGAGACGAGAGAGGGAGGGAGAGAGGGGGGGGGACCGTTTTGAGAAAGATTGTACATGTGATGATCGTGATATGCAGATGGAGATAGATACTGTGTAGAGGCGGTACTAATTAAAGACAAGCCAGACTGGACTATGTGGCGCACTTCACCGAGGGCGTAAAAAAAGGCCAGTAGTATATATGTATATATTTATTTAGATATATATTATATAAGTCAATTTAACTTATGTAACGCAAATGCATTTGCACTATGTTAGCGTCATGGTTCTACCCTCACTCCTCACGTTAAATTCCAGTTTTTTTTATTCCTCTTATAAAGAGAAACATTTTACCAATTTAGCTGCAAGGATGTTTGAGTCAACAACTCCGCTAAATACTTTTAAACTGTTTTAAATTTATTTATTTTCTAATTGCCTCATTTTATCAAAAGGATGTTTTTTTTTTGCTCATAGGGCACGGTAACCAATAGGACCGCCTCTGATACCGTGATGGCACAAGAGAGATCGAATATCTAAGGTGGCGGTAGACTTATGTGTGAGACTAGATATAGAGTTGTATCGGGAAGGCTCTAATAGGTATGACTAAATTGAAGGTAAGATGGACCCTTTGTAATATTATTAAAGATGTCTATGAAATTGCACCTAGAATTAATTACCCTTGAATAGATGAGTTTGTAAGAGAAAGAGTATGCTCAAATTAATTTGTCTGAGAAGGTTGAAAACGAATTGAGCAATCTGAATGAAAGTAATTTTCTTCCAAGTAGAATGGAACTTCGTAGCACAATGTAATAGATCTTCACTTCATCAACATTTAACATAACATTTAACATAGAGGTAATAAAATGGTTATTGATGAATAGTTGTTGTCCTTTTGATGTGAAGGATGTATCGACCGAAGTTGAATGATAACTCGGTTGTTTAATAAAATAAAAAATTAACAAATACTATATATAACTTTTAAAAATCATTTTTCAAAAAGTCTTATACCCATACTTTTATTCTCCAAAACTATAAAATTGAAAAAACTAGATCAAATTTATATTGTTCTTTCTTTCTTTTTTCAGGTGTCCTCTGTGTGGCCATCAATTCTCTCACACACGATGTACTATTTCTCAATCTCAGGATGTACTCTCTCCCTTACATAGAAGTTTACGGATGAGCATCTTTCCCATTCGAAATATCACTCATTTTTTTCATGTTTTTTTTTTTGCAATATTGACCCATTTGATCGAAATATATATCAAAATGGAGGGTTTGAGTGTATATGAGTTGATTTATGGGGGCATTTTTTTTTTCCTGATCAGAGGTTGAAAACTTACCGAATCGGAATTTGAGCCGAGTTAGGGTTTGTGAAAATCAATTTAGATTCAAGGATAATCCATTAATTTTAGGGACATAGGTTTTTCCAATATGTTGTTTTAATTGCCAACCCTTATTTGAATTTATAGATGTTCGACCATGGATTTATTTATTTTAGAAAATAAACCATCGAATTTTTTTCTTTAGAAATGGACTCGGTTTGACGACAATCTCAAAAGTTGTCTTTTTGGTATATTGGATTATATATAATTAAATTGTTTCATTTTGATAGGATAAATTGAGTTATTAGTTAACAAGTCAGGGGTTTGAAAACATATTTGTGCATTTCTTTTAATGTGCATACTAATTGGTATTAAATTATTGAACTACAATTTGGGGTTTAAATTGCAAAAAAAAAAAAAATGGAATTCAGAAATTAATACTTTTTCCGCCCATAAATAATTGTCCTCTATTTCATATTTGAATGTCCAAAAAGAAGTGTCAACTTTCCTAATTTATCAATGAAAAAATAAAAAAATTACTAAAATATTGCAATGAATACATTCAAAAAATTGACAATAATAAGTATTTAATTTAAATTAGAGCTATATTTGTAACTTTCAAATGCAATTAATGATAACTTTTAATATTTACTCAAATTCAAGAAGTATACTTAAAAAGGTGTGCGGAGGAAGTATAAAATTATACACTTTAATTTTTCTCAGGTTAATAACAATTAATGTGCACATTTTGAAGTGCATAGTGCATACCTGAATTATTGGCCTTAAAAAGATGACTTAGTTTGTCTGTGTGTGAACGAAGTTTACTTGTTTCTTAATAAGGTCTCTTTGTAGCACATAAAAATTAGTATGTACCTTTGTACGTGTGCATATGAATTGGTATGCCTTTTGAAGCGCTTTTCTATAAGAATGCTATACAAAGAGATGAGAATTTAATTTTGCTTGGCAATTCAGAATTTAAAAACATTACCAATTGGTATGCATATTTTTAAGTGTGCATACCAACATGTATTTACTTTTTGAAGTGAGTAATATCAATAATTATGCAATCATAGCATTTCCGAGGTATCTTGATCGTGGTGCATTTTTCAGCCTAGGCAAAGCTCCGGAAGTCTTCGCTAAGTTTACTTCTCCTTTATTCTTTTATAACATTTTTAGGTTAATTGAAGAATTATATGAAGCTTAGATGAGCATGTTGGTGCCCTGAGGAGCTTGTCGGAGTTTCGATGAGCCAGTTGGATCTCTAGGTTGCTCGTCCAGGCTCCGTTGGACTGTGGACATATATTTGAAGAAGCGTGACAACGGAATTATTCTTAAGCATACTTTTTTTTATTATTTTTTATTATTTTTATTTTTACTTTTATTTTTTATTATTCTTAAGCATACATCATCAAATTCATCTAATTATGCGATCTCTAGAATGAATTCCAAAATTTTGTTAACTTTTGGATGCTATCTATTACAAGTTGCACGAGGTTGAATCGGACAATTAGTACTTGGTACACAAAATAAAAATAGCCAACAACAATATATGTTTACCTTTTAATTGTAGTGATCGACATGTGAAATTACCTTTTAATTTTCCATTCTTATTTCTTTCTTTTGATGTGAAATTACCAACCATGGGAATCAGGGAACTCATCGACACTTAAAAAGAAAAATGACTATTGAAATCTGATAAAAAGTTCCACGATGCTAAAAAAAAAAATCCTTTGCACATTGAATTAACCTTTATTGCAAATAAAAACCCATCGTTACAAGTACTATTGATGTCATGAACTAGTTTAATTCGTACTAAGGTTTTATTTGCACTAGCTGATTCATTACCTTCCGAAAATGTAATCCTATAAAACTAAGGCAGACTTCAAAGTTAAGGATGGAATAAATACGAGTTAAATTTATCGACCACATTAACTCATTCGACATCAATTCCATTTGAAGGTGAGGTAGCGGTCCGAAACATTATTTAATGATAATAGTTCATGCGTTGACTCTATAATACGGAGTATTGGTCATGTACATCCAACTTTCTAATTGATAGTGTTGGTACGAATAAAACTGTCAACGTATAATACAAATACGGGGGAAAGTCAAATTAATAGTTATGGCGTAATTAATGTGTCGACGACTATAATTACAAATATAGAGAAAAGTTAAATTAGAATTCATGATTAAAAAAAAATAGCCACATTTAATTGATTTTTCATGCGTTATTCATAAAAGAGCCTGAATTTTTATACTACACATTTTCTGAAAAAACGTACAAACCGTAGATTTAATCTACGGTTTGTCCCGAATTACTACAAACCGTACATTTTTTGTACGGTTTGTGCGTTTTTTCAGAAAAAATATAGTATAAAAATCCAAGCTCTTCACAAAAAATAAGTTTCTCTTTTCAAGATGGAAAGGCCTATTGGACAGTATTTTCC